>PVJI01006555.1:0-85405 GCA_004026765.1 Micronycteris hirsuta | reverse complement strand
CTGACTGAGCCACCCGGTCAGGGCTACCTCTCCAGTTTAGGTGGCCAGCTGGCTGCGCACCTAGGACTTCTGAGTAGGCTCTTCACTCATCCCACCCCTCCCGTCTTCTTCCCCAAAGCTGCGGGCTGTTTCCGCTCCTGGCGCACGCGGCCATGGCGGTGAGGCCCGTGCTGCTCGGCCTGTATGAGAAGTACTTCCTCCCCCTGCAGAAGCTGCTCCTGCCCAGCCTCCAGGCCTTCGTCCTCGGCCTGCTGCCCGGCCTGGAGGAGGGCTCCGAGATCTACGACAGGTGGGTCTCTGCCTGCTGACCTGCTGACGGCTCCGCCCCACCTGGGCGGGGGTGGGGGTGGGGGTGGGGGCGCAGGGTGCTGTTGCTGCCACCTGCCTGTGCAGTGTTGTGACGGCTCGGGTGGTTTTCACGACTGTCCACAGACAGGGTGTCCGCCCGGCCCGGGCTGTGGCTCACAGGGCACGCCCGGGCCACTCCCCCACTGGTCTCGGCCGGGCTGAGAGGAGAGCGTCGGTGGCGGCCGGAGGAGCTGTGTGTGCAGTAGGCACAGGGAGCAGCAGCCAGGCTGCGTGAGGCAGGGTGGAAATGGTGGGGCTGGGGATTTGGTTTTGTCTTTGGTTGTTGGTTGGTTTTGAGAAGAAAAGTCCGCGTCCTGGGCTCTAAACTGTACGCTCACTCTAGAGTTTCACAACCGAGACGACAGTACTTCTCATTTGGTAGAAGGCCACTTAGCTGTTAACCCCAGCTGCCTTGTTCCTTGCTTTGCTCTCCGTTGCTCGAATTTTAGTACCCATTAATTTCTTTCAGAATAAAATGAGACTTAAAGCTGCATTTACTGATAAAGAAAACTGGCCAGTGTGCTGTGGGTGTGGAAGAAGGGGTAGTGTGCGTGGCGCTTGTGACGGTGGAGAGCCCTCTGCTGTGGACCGGCTCACGTGGCCAGTGTTCCGGGGAGCACACTTTGGGGACATGTGGCTGAAGGCAGTGGCGGGTGCCGTAGTGTGCGCTTTGCAGTTTGTGTTGGGTTTTATCTCGGCGTTGTGGTCTTGTGAGTGGGATCCTGGAGAGAGGGGAGCCCTCCGGGCATCCTAAACCTGTGGCCGCAGGAATTTGCTGTAGGACTCTCTTCTGCGCTCAGGACCATCCTGTCTGTGCAGGGAACACAGTGACCCATCTGCCCAACTTACTGTGACTGCGGCCGCTGGGTTGCTTTGCCCCAAATGGGGCCTCTGCTGCGTTGTCCAGAGCTGGGCACAGATACGCTTCGTCCGCTTAGCCCTGAAAGGAAAATCAATGCCTTCAGCCGCCAAGCCATCCTGTGTGCTTTTCCTAAACCTTGGCTGTGACTCAGGCCTCTCCATCTGTGCTTATTTTCTGAGAGGATGAAACTGCGCATCCTTTGCTACAAATATTTGATGAGACAAAAAAGGCTCAGACCAGTTTTCAGGAGAACACAATTCACTTCCAACATAGAAAGGTAGCAGACTTTTGGTCTGAAATGTTTTTGTACTTGCTGAACGGATTATTGAAAAGTCAGCCTGAGATCGTTTGGGTTGTAATAAGAGAGAGAGAGGCAGCTGTTCCGCATGCCAGCTGTGTGTCAGACGCTCGTCAGGGCACCAGGGACGCGCCTGCCACCAGAGCTGATGGAGCGGTGATGGCCCTGTCTTCCCGGGCCGAGTGGTGTACACGAGACTCCCGTCACTCTCACACTCCCTCCCTCTCTCCCCCCGTCTCGTAGCGGCAAGCCGATATGCACAGAGGTTCAGCTTGTCGTGGGGACCCAGCCAGGAGGCGGACACAGAGTGTAGACACCAGACACCCGGGGAGGCCACCTCATGGCTCTGGGCCAGTCCCTCTGTGGCTGTTTTCTGTCTTGTGTGCAGATGGGAAGCACGCGAGAAAGGGGGTGCTCCGGATTCTGGGTCGGATCACTCACTAAGGGGAGGCCCTTTGTGGGGATTTGCTCCTGCTGTTTTATTGGCAGATGCTCTCACTCAGCAGCCAGCTTCGTCTTCCCTGGTCAGCGGCAGGCGCGCCTGAGCAAAGCAGTGCGAGGTCGCCGGAGAGACCTAGATAAAGATAAGAGGCCAGTGCGTGTCGCCCTCAGCGGGAGAGCGTCCCTGAGTGGGAGTCAGCGTACGGAAGTGCTGGGGCGCAGGGACAGAGAGCAGTGTCCCAGGCTTCCTGGAAATGGCAGTGGAGTGGGAGGCCCAGGTGCATTTTGTCCCCGGTGTCTCTGAAGTCAGATGTCACTTGGCACATGTTTGGCTGGCCATGATCAAGGTGGGAGCACCTTTATTGTTATTCAGGTCTATAGTCCTTCACATCCATTTTTTTTTTTGACACGTTACTGACTCCTTGTGCTTTGATATAAGTGGCTGCCCTGCTTGTCCCCTTTCTGGTGGTGGCCCTGCCCTCGAGCAAAGTGGCCCGGCATCCATGGCCAGGCCAGAGGCAGAGACGGGTCTCACCGTACCTGTTGGCCAAGAAGCTGTAAGCCTCAGGATGTGTGTGTTTTAACAAGTTCCGTTTCAGTGACAGTGACAGGTGGACACACACAGAAAGACAAGAGATGGCAGCAGCTCTGCACAGTGAGGACAGTGGCGTTTCCCCGGCCAGAGGGAACAGGCTGGGTTGTCGGCAAAGCCTTCAGAGAGCAGCCCAGGGAGACGCAGACACGCGGGGACCAGCCCTTAAACTCTGTCATCTCTTGTCCACAGGACAGATGCTCTGCTCCTGAGACTGTCCCTGGTGGTCGGCAAGGAGGTGTTTTATGCCGCCCTTTGGGGGAGTGTCCTGGCCAGCCCGTCTGTCCGCCTGCCCGCCTCGCTCTTTGTGGTGAGCCACATCAACAGGGATGCACCCGGCAAGGAGCAGAAGCACATGCTGGGGACAGATCACCAGCTCACGGTGGGTGCTGCGCTCCTCCCTGGGGCCGCGGGGGCCGGGGGCACGCAGGCACCGGGGCTGCAAAGGGGCATCGGGAGTAGCAGGGACGTGGAGTGCGAGTGTGTGATGTGGAGCCGCTGAGCCAGATGAGGGGGACTTCCTCCCGCACGAGGAGACCCGGGTGTGCTGTTTGTCTTTACCCTGTGTGTACGATTTATGTATCCAAACGAGCGTCTCACACCCTGGGAGGCCCTCTGGGGGCCCGAGCGCCCCAGCACACGGTTAGCTGTCAGGCTCCTGGAGAGCCTCACACAGACTCTGCTGCGTTAGCTAATGCTGTGTTTTCTTCCTCTGCCCAGGGCCACGCTGACCGCTGCGCACCCGTGGTGGTCACCGCGTTGGTCCTGCCCCAGCTGCTGTTGTTCTCAAAACTAGATTGTCAGGGTCCCTCAGGTGTCCGTCCCCTGTTCCTTCGAGGCCAGCTCTCTTTCCTGGCAGTGACATGCTTTCTCGTGGTGACATGCTTTCTCGTGACCTTAAAACCTTCAACTTCCCAGGTCTTCCTCTCTTCTCCCCAAACTCACCTCCTGTGCGTTTGATGGCCTGCTGTCTATCGCCACCTAGTGGTGTGTCCATGCTTTGAACTTAGAATGTTGGGGATTGAATTCCGTGGTTAGAAAGCCCACAGCTTGGTGTGAATTACTTACCCGAGTCCATACCTCTTGGCAAAGTGGGGCTGATAGACCTGCCTCAGGGCCCTCTGAGGATTAAGCGAAGAGGTAGATGGGAAGCACCCGCACAGGAGGCCCTCATACACACCCTCCCTTCTCTCCCGGCCGGTCAGTGCCCAGTGCCGCCCCATCTCTTCCTCTCCGTGTTCTTGGCCCTGCACCAGCTGCTTTTTTTTTTTTTTAAAGAAAGTCTTTTCTTTTTTTTTTTAAATTATATTTATTTATTTTTAGAGAGAGGGGAAGGAAGGGAGAAAGAGAGGGAGAGAAACACTAATGTGTGGTTGCCTCTCATGTGGCCCCCACTGGAGACCCGGCCCACAACCCAGGCATGTGCCCGGACTAGGAATCGGACCAGCGACCCTTTGCTTCATAGGCCCACATTCAATCCACTGAGCCACACCGGCCAGGGCAACCCAACTTCTTAAGTCTTGCTTCCAGACCATGATGTCATTTCTATGTGGTTCCTCCCTTTGCATTCTCCCCCCACCCCCTCCCTTTCTGTTTGTGAGAGACTTGCACAGCTCCGCTTCTGTCCACGCGGTGCTTGAAGACTGGCGGGCTTCCCGTGCCCAGAGTCCGGACTCAGGAGTGTCCCTGACAGTCAGTTCCCAACCGCCAGGCACCTTACTCGCCCCATCAGGGCCCGCACATCCCAGCCTGGCCTCAGACGCCGGCGTGTCCCCCCCCCGCACCCCTCCCCCAGCCTCCTGCACGCACCGCCCACCCCTCCTTCTCCAGGGGCCCGATGGAGGGGCCCCAAGTCCTTCCAGCTCAGCTCTCCCAAGAGAAGCATCGCTCCCTCTCTTCTGCTTCTCACAGCTTTTCATTGGCATGTGTTGCAGAGCTCTCTCATCAAGCCTCATGCAGCTGTCCTTCTGTCCTCAGACACTCCACACAGGCCCTGAGTTGGTTGGGGGCGCATTTGACTGAATGTCTTTAGAGTCTGAGTTTAGCCAAGCGTTTCTATTGGAACCTAAAGACATTCCTTTCTGGAATTGTGGACCTGGAGGGCTCAGAACCCGAGCATCTGGTCCACAGCCCTCCAGCTCTGAGAGGAATAGGTGGGGCTGCAGCTGACCGGCTTCCCGACATCACACGGTCCCGAGGATTCCCACGTGTATCCCTCACTGTCTCTTTCTTGTGATTTAACACGGTGGTGCCAGGCTCCCTGGAAACATTGCTTTCATTTTTATGACTACACAGTAGCCTGCAAATGATATTAAATGCCTTGGGAATGAAGCGTTCGCGTCCTTTGTCATTTCCAGGTAAAGGCTTTATGCGCATCACTGCTGGACTCAAATGTTCTGGTGCAGAGAAATAACCTGGAGATCGTGCTCTTCTTCTTCCCGTTTTACACCTGTCTGGTGAGTTGATGGCGTTCTCTCGGGAAGTCACCGGGACTTCCCGAGGAGGCGGGTGGGCCAGCGCGACCTTGGCTGTTTGTCCCGGGAGGGGAGCAGCCCCACGGTGGCCGCCAGTCGCTTTCAGCACCGAAAGGTCCCCGTTCCCTTTGGGGAGGGTGGTGACGACGTGGCGAAAACTGAACAGCTTCTGTCCCTGGCACCGTGGAGGCCTGCCTTTTTCAGAGGAAGCTCTGGAGACTGGCAGGCAGGGCCGCCTGGCAGAACATCGGGGACCGACTTGACTGCCGCCTCTGTCCTCCCAATAGGACTCGGAGGAGAGAGCCATCCCCCTGCTCAGACCGGACCTCGTGCGGATTCTCTCGGCCGCCACCCAGACGCTGCTGAGGAGAGACATGTCCCTGAACAGAAGGCTCTACGCGTGGTTACTAGGTACCGTGACGCACGCGCTCCTGACAGTGAAAGGGAAGCCGCGCGGCACGCGCTGTGGCCTCGGGGGCACATTTCTGAGTCCTGACGTGTGGCGACATCCTCACACACCGCACGGGGCCTGGGCCCGCTGGGTTCTGCGGCCCACGCCGCGGCTTTGGGGGTCTTGCAGCTATTACTCTAAAAACGGGGAACTAATAAGTGAGATTTTTGAAATGCTAACTCAGCTCCATTTTAAGAAGCCGGAAATACCACAAAAAACAGTCGCTAAACCTTATTCAAGAGGTAGCCTGTTGCTATGGAGAAGTTTCCCAGGGGAGGACACGTGAGGGGAACCCACAAACAGGGACTCCGTGTCCAGGAAGGCTTTGTGGGGTGGGAGTGTGCGTGACTTTGGGGGACAGTTGGGTAACCTGGGAGCACGTGAGGACCCTGGGCACGTGTTTCCGTGTCTCACAGCCTCCCCCCACCCATAGGAAGTGAGCCCTGGCCTGGGACGGCTCCCCGGGGCCAGGGTCTGGGGAGACACGGGCCAAAAGGGTAGCGCTTTCTCGGGCTTTATGAAATCCCATGTGCCTGTACCTGAGAAAAGCTGGAATGCAAAGCAAAGGTGAAAGGAGTCTGCAGCTTTTCTTAAAAAAGATTTTCCTTTTCTAGAGCAGTTTTGGGCCCACAGCAAAGTTAAGAGGAAGGTCCAAAGACTTCCCATAATGATGCCCTCTCCCTGCACAGGCACAGCCTCCCCATCTCCCCGTCAGCAGCACGCCCCCCCCCCGCCCCCGCCCCCGGGGGGGGCACCTGTTGCAGCTGATGAGCCCACAGCCCCCACCAGGGCGCTCCCTGTGCCGCACTGCCTCTGGGCCGGGACAGATGTGCAATGAGTGACGTGGGCCCACCAGCACAGGGTCACACAGGGGAGTTTCACTGCCCCGACGCCCTCTGCACCCCCAGCACACAGGTCTCATCAGGCAGAGTCAGGAAGTCCTCTTGACCCTTCCTTCCCTCGCTTTCCCAGTTGTGAAAGTTTCAGAAACCATTGCATGGCAGCTTATAAAGGATTTCAAGATGAATGTTTACAGGCTCTTTAAGCATTTTTATCAAAAGGATGATTTCGTTCGATGCATAGCTCCCTCTCAGTGGGGCCTGTCTTGCTGGGTAGGGAGAGGACCCAGGACCTGGGAGCCGCAGCCCCGGGTTCACCGCTTGAACCTCGGAGTGCTGGCCGTCGCCCCGCGCACCTCCCAGACTTGCCCCGGACTCCAAGCAAGGACAGTCAGATGAGCCTGGGTTCCCTGTAGTGCTGCACCAGTGACCACTGGCTTTTTAGATGATACGCCATTAGGTCCTGGTCACCGCGCCCGTCAGAGACAGTCGGGCAAATTCTTGGGATAAACTGATCGGTGCCCGTCGGCGTGGAATTGGGTCGGTCTGGTCCTCAGCGCCCCGCAGTCTTGCTGGACCCGGCTGTTTCCTGTGGGGGGTCCGTTGTCATTAACAGTGAGCAGGGCCCGCTGCCCGGCCCGGAGCTCAGCGTGAGCACAGCCCGCCTCACAGCTCCTGCGTGGCTCCTTTGCAGGCTCGGACATCAAAGGAAACACCGTCGTGCCGGACTCCGAGCTCTCAGATTCCTACGAAGACCAGTCCTTGTATTTTTTTGAGAAATATTCCAAGGATCTTTTGGTTGAGGTAAAGGAGCATTTCTGGAAAGTCGACCCCAAGTCCTGTCAGGTGCTTCCATGCGTTTCTCTGCGGGACCTCAGGGCAGACCCCGGGCCTGTTCCCCGGGGCACGGTTAGGGAGATCCGACGTGCCGGCTTCGTGCCGTGCGCCCGGTTTCCCGTCGTCCCGGAGAACGGCCGGTGACGCCCCACTTCACTGTGTGCCGTGCCCTGACCTGTGGCTCTCACACAACAGGGCCTGGCTGAGCTGCTGCACCAGGAGTTCGCCGACGCGGACGCAGAGGAGCGCCACTCCGCGTACCTGCGGCCCTTCCGCATCCTCGTCAGCCTGCTGGACAAGCCAGAGATAGGTACTGTCCGCGGCCCGGTCCCCGCCCGCGCCCGCACTGTGGCCCGTCTCGGGGAGCTGAGACACCGCGCGATGCAGGCAGCATGTCACTTTGGTGTGACCGGGTCTCTGGAACTTCAGAATCCTGGAGTTCTGCAGTCATGTTACGCGGCTCAGTGGTCATATCTGGTTACCAGTTAGATAGAAGCTTTGCACACAAGTTTTGAACACTTTTTTAGGAAAACACCCTTGAGCTCCAGCCACGGGGGGCCAGGTGCCCACAGAGCACACGCAGTAATGACTTTGTAAGATCGCTTCTCCATCAGATGTCAGACTCATGGCGAGATGGACGTGGAGCGTGGAGGTGTGGCAGGGATGGCGCAGGCCCTGGGGTGCAAAGGAAGGAAAGCGTTTGGTCGGATTGGAGGGAGGGGAGACCGAGGTCCCAGTGCATTCTTGCTGCTGGTCACAGCACCGGCCGGGCGACTCCTTTGTGCAAAGTGCCTTGCACACCTCATTCAGCGTGTGTCCACACACGTGCTTCCAGCAGCCTCAGATGGGCTCCTCACTGGGCCCATTTCACAGACGGAGAGACTGACGTTGAACAAGGCGAAGTCGTTTGCCTGAGGCCACCCCAGAGCTGGGATCAAAACTCCGTGTGTCTGACCCCAGAGCCTGAGCTCCTTTGCCAAGACACTGCCGGTTACCTGACACCATTCAGACATGCCAGACCCACGGCGATACTCGAGGCACACAGATGAACTTGCGTTGCATGTCATGGGCAGCCGTAGCTGCTCCTGGCCAAAGTCAAAGCCTGGAGCCTTTGTCTCCGCAGGCTCCGCCCTGAGGAGCTGCCCACAGGTCCAAGTGCAGACGCCCCCCCACCCCCACCCCCACTGGACCATCAGTGGCTCCAGCAGATTTCCGTGTTGGTGGGAGTGACTGCAGCTCTGGGAAGTCGTGGCCACGGTGTAGTCTGGAAAATGAAACGGCTTACACAGCTGCATCGGGGGCTGGCTATGTAACCCGGGGAAGTGTTCGAAGGAAGAAATGCACGTTAGCCTCTGGAGGCGGCTGGTTCATGTCAAGGTCATGTGCCTTGAGCCATGAACTGTTGCTGTCAGCTCGGGCTCCTGGGTGTATTTTCCGGAAGGGACGAACGGCAGGCTTCTACCCAGTCATACCGGTCGTTTAATTTGCTCTCTCTGGTCATTTAGTTGTCTGAGGGAAGACACACCTGAGAGGCAGAGGCGTGGACGACGCAGGACCAAAGGCACGGGTGGGCACTCAGCCCTGTCCGTCCCGCTCCGGGGCCGGTCTCGGCCTCACTCTGCCCTCCGCTGACGGGGCCTCCACATACGGAAACGGCGCAGGGTTCTTAGGCTGTTGATAAAAGACCACGTTAATGCGGCTGCTTCGTGCACAGATGGGTGGACGGGGCTTCCTTTTCCTCCGGTTGACCTTGTGTTCGTCCCTCTGGGTTCACGGGTGAGAGTCCTTCCCTCGCAGCCTGCTGGCTGCTGTTCGGGGAGCAGCAGCGCCAGCCGCACAGCTGCCGAGTTGGCCACCGTGCCCCCCCCCCCCCAGCGTGCAGCTGGCCCAGCTCCTCGTGCCGCCTCCCTGAGCGTCCAGGCCTGCTGTTCCTTTTGTGGTGTCCTAGCTCGCGGCCAGAGGAATTCCACGTTCTGTTTACATTGAGTCACATCTCTGGCGGAGCAGTTTATGGTGGAGCACATGCTTAACCAGTGTCACCCCAGTAAAGTCAGTAAAAGCTAAAAAGTAAATAAATAAAAGAGAGCCCAGGACAAGAAAAAACAAAACCACTCTGAATGCTGTGGCTCAGTGGATTGAGTGCCAGCCTGCAAATCAAAGGGTCACCAGTTCGATTCCCAGTCCGGGCACAGGCCTGAATTGCGGGCCAGGTTCCCCGGTAGGGGGCGTATGAGAGGCAACCACACATTGATGTTTCTCTCCTTCTTTCTCCTTCCCTTCTCCTCTCTCTGAAAATAAATAAATAAAATATTTAAAAAGAGAAGAAAACAAAACTCTGCGCGCAGGCCCTGGCTGGCCCCCTGCAGAATCCGGCTTCACTCCCTGACCTCTGCCGCGGCCCCTCGTGTGTAACCAGGACTGCGATGTGTGTAGTGCCTGGTCACGTGGCTGGCGTGAGGGTTAATGCATATAAAATGCTTAGGACAGGGTCCAGCGCCCAGTGAGCCCTGCAGAGACACTGGCGGTGGGCAGGGGTGAGGACCCCCAGCGGGAGTCGTCACCGCCACGGCGTGGAGTTTCTGCGCATTTTAGGTGGCGTGTGTGGTCTCTAGAGGGTCACCCTGCGCGCGTCCCCCTACGCGCGTCCCGTGGGTGTCGTTTATTGGCGTGAGAGTGGGCTGCTAATCTTTCTCTGGCCATTTTCTCTCTCTCGCAGGCCCGCAGGTGGTCGAGAGCCTGTTTCTGGAAGTCATCCGGGCCTTTTATTCCTACTGCAGAGACGCGCTGGGCGCAGGTCTCCAGCTCAGCTACGCGCAGAGCGGGAACGCGCTGACCAGGTCCGGGTCCGGCCCCACTTTACACGGTGCCTCCCTCCCTAATGTTCCCCCCGTCTTTCCTGCCCTGGTCTGTTTCCCCTGCTGCGTACTGTAAACTGTGAAGTGCTAGGAAAGTGGGCATGCAGCGCAGGCTATTGCCACATGAATTGACTGCTCCCTGTTGAACACTGCGAGGAGTTTAAAAGGAGCTGATCGAGTCCCTGCCCAGCCTGGAAAGTACAAGCCGTCCTTACTGATCAAGGATGAAACGTTACTCCACAGAGGCAACCAGGCGAGGTTTACCCCAGTAGTGAGTGAGTTTCGTGGAGCACAAAGCGGGTGAGGGGACGGTCAGGGAGTGGATTCAGGGGACTTGAGACTTGAGGAGATTGGGGGGGCGGGGTCAAGGTAAGGGCACCCCGAGGGCAGGGAGTGGGGTTGGGGAGACAAGCAGACTGTTGACTTCAAGTGTCTAGGTGTCCACCAGCCCTGAGTCCTGTTCTCTGTGAGACACTGCCAGCCTCTTTCTTACTACTTCACTGTCGATGTGGTTTCCTTCTGCCTGAAGTGGCATCGAGTATGCAGAAAACTTAAATCCACGGAAAGATACTTCTGGTTCATTAATTTTAAGTGAACAAAGAGTTCTTAGTGCTTGCTTTTCCTCCCCGAGTATTTTATTGCTTTTCTGAATATGAAGATAGTAACATACTCATTGTAGGATGTACTGATATTTGAAGGTATCAAGAAAAAAAGATATTATCCATAATCCCACTGCCCTTCAGAGAAAGACATAAAACATTTTATTTCTTTCCAGACTTTCAATGAGCGCGTATGTATAGAGAGAGAGAAAGAGAGAGGGGGGGAAGGAGGGAGAGGGAGACACTTTATTTTAAAGATGGAATTACACTGTGCAGGTGCCTATTTTTTAAATGCAAGTTGTGTGTAGCTGTACTGTCTTCTCCCGTGGAATGTAACGGTCACCTTAGATTCCTCGGTCAGGTTTTCTTATTTAAGAAATTCTGACTGATGGGCCATTCTCTGACTGATCAAGTCTTAGGCGGTTTCCACTTTCTCAGTGTTTCGGATGACCCTGCAGCACTTTCCTTATGCGTCATACACCTTTGTGTGCAAAGCCTTGGGTTGGATAAACCGCTACAGTAAATTTCCTGAGTCACAGAAGATACACTTTTTTTTTTTTTAAATACAAAATCTTGGTTTTCATATCTTGCTGTGTATTTGGGAAGGATGCACGTTTCAACGTCAGCCCGATTTCCCTCCTGAGTGGTTGAACCGTGTTACTCCACTAATAGAGTTTCCAAATACGTTCAGTGGGGCTAACGCTCGTTTTCTATGTCCCTTTTTATTTTATTTTTTTTTTACGATAGCTTTGAGCTTATTTCGAGAGAATGTTTAGGATGACATTGTGCACATCCTTCTCTACATGAGAACGGTGACAATTCTATCTTTAGCCGAGTTTGCCAGTCTCTCTAGAAATAAGTTGTAAGTGGTAAGATGACTCAGTGTTTCAGACATGGTGTTCTTGTCACAGTGTTTCACAGATACGTTTGTAAATGTCCCTCTGCCTTTACAGCGCCATAAAAGAAAACAGAAATGCCTCTGAGATCGTGAAGACGGTGAACTTGCTGATCACGTCCCTCAGCTCAGACTTTCTCTGGGATTACATGACCAGGTGCTTCGAGGATTGCTTCAGGTGAGTAGCCAGGTCAGGGCGACGAACGAGCAGGAAGGACTGGAGGGTTGCCGGTTTCGTGGCTGCTGACGGTGGTCAGACGCGGTGGCGCTGGCTGAGGTGAGCCGTCTCTGGCGAGCGCAGGGCTGGGAGGGCTTCAGTTAAACTGGTGGCAGGATAGAGCACACTGCCATTGGGAAGGTTCACATAACCCTTGCCCCATACATAATTCTGGAGCTTCTTTACTTATTAAAGTTGAACTTTAGAAAATCCTCAGCGCGTTTCCTAGTTAGGGATGAAATATGCTTTCTCTGCACCGATTCTCAGAGGCCAGATTCTCAGAGGGGAGAAGCTTAGCTGTGTGGCTCTGTGAGCGGGTGGAATGTGTTTGAGATCCTCCCTGTATCTCTGGTCAGATAAAGGCGTCCAGGCTGTAAGCTGCTGTAATCAGCTTCATGGCACTTTGAATCTGGAGAATTCCACCAGCTCAGAAGTTCAATGGGGATCTCTGGAGGATAGCATGCTCCCACCCAGCCCTTCCCTGCCCACCCCCCCCCTCCTCTCCCAGTCCCTGAGGAATGCTGTAATCCCTCACACCCTGCCTTGTCCGTGAGTCACACGCTGTAACTTCTTGCTTGTCCTCCCCTCCCCGTCGGAATGCCGTGTGCTGTGGCCCTTTGTATCCCAGCAGCTGCCAGAGCAGCTTTACTTAGTGTTTGTCTGAGCCGTCCTCTGGCCTGAGGGCCTTAGGATACTCTCAGCTCTTCAGGGCAGCCCAGAGAAAGTCGTAGAAGGAAGCACTGTGGTGGCCCTGCACAGCGAAGGAGCAGCAGGGAGATTAGAGCCCAGGAACTTGGACTTCCCAGCTGCGCCGCTGCGCAGGAGGTCGGACCTGTGAGGATTGCGTCACTGTCATTGCTTCCGTGGGTGACAGCAAGGCCACGTTCTACTGAGGCTGGAGTGTACGCGGTCAGCTTGGTTCCACTTCAGAGTTAGGAGGTGTGCTTGCTTGGAAAAAAAATTAACTGAAACATTTCAAACCTGAGAAAGTACAGGGAATGACGTAGAACGCACATGCACCCGTTGCTGAAATTATAGGTGACATTTAGCCGTTGCTTTTCAGATTTTTTTTTTTTGGGTTGAGGAATAAAATGTTACTTCCAAGATACAGCTAACCCAACCTTTGCAACTTTTCCTCCCTCCCTCTTTCCCTCCCTCCCAGTGTTAATCTCTGAAATCAGTGTCTGGCCAGCGTGGCGCTATCTGTGCTTGTGTAACAAGTGTGCGATGACACGGCCCACTGTGTCTGTTGAGGTTTTATCTAAGTGGTAACCGGCTCTATGTAACTTTCGCCCTGGGCCGTGTGGGGAGTCAACGGTCCTTGGAAGAGGCGTTTGCATTGTAGCAGACACAGTGTAGCAGTCCGTGGTGCGAACAGTTTCACTGTGTTCTTGATGGCAGTGCTGCCATGGTGACATCCTCGCCTGTCCCTGTGCGCAGAGACGGGTTCCTTCAGAGCGACCCCCCAGAAGTGAGGGCACTGGGGTACAGTTCGGTCGTTCTCAGGCTGCGATAAACTCCAGCGTCACGAAGCCATAACGTGCAGTGGAGAGCATGACCTCGGGCTGAGTTGCACCGGGAAAGCTAGACACACCCAAAGTGACTCTGTCATGAGAACCAGGATATTCTTTGTAACTTACCTGTTCAGCCAGCTGCCTGCTCTTTCTAAAGGAGTGTGGAGTTGCGGTGTCAGGTTACCGGCTCCATGGCGCAGTGGCGCTACACCGCCCCGCAGGAGCCGTCCACGGGGGTGGGCGCTGGTGTCACGTGGAGCGCTGGCCCCTGCAGCAGGTCGGCAGGTGTGCGGCCTGCACCGTGCTCCCACCAGGCCCCCTCTGGGGACAGGCTTCTGCTCCGGGCTGGGGGCCTGGACTTGTTGCTGCCGACAGCACTCCTGGTCTGCCGGGCGTGGGGCCCACGTGGGCCTGGACCGCCCTCACCCGACCGATGACGTTCCCGTCAGACGCACCCGTTTGGGAGACACGCAGACCCTTACTGACACTTCTGTCTGAGGAGGTGGCAGGCCCCAAAGCTTGGTGACTGGAGTGATAGAAGCTGTCTTTCTTTATGTTTGAAAGAGAGTACGTCGTTTTATTGAAAAGTAAAGAAACACGTGAAATTATCGCGGGAGAAAGACTCGACCTGTTTTTTTCTCCAGGGACGTCCACAGACCAGCGACGCGGAGTCCCGCCGCCGGGAAGGATGTCAGCCCCCCCCCCACGGTCTCGGAGCTCTGCACCCTCCTCGTGTTCCTGCTGGACGTCATCCCCTTGGTGAGGGCCCTGCCTGTGGGCGGCGGCTCGGTGCGTCCCGGGAGGTTTCTGTTCGTGCTGTGCGCCTGTCTGAGACACCGAAACTCAACGAAGAAATAGTTTGATGTAAACACGCAGCATGGTTTTGATGTTGCTTTCAGCGCGGAGGATGTCGCTGGACATAATCTCCTGTGTGCTTTGCGTCTTATTGAAAAGGGGTTGGGACTGGGAGCCAGCTGTAGGGGGCTCAGCTGACGTGTCATGAACCAGGCGGGGGGCCGGGCGGCGTCCTCAGTGACGGTCATTTAGGAGTGTGTCGTCAGCCAGTTTTCTCCAAGGAAACCAGCTTCCTTTGTACAGAAGTAAGCGTGGCAGTGGTTTTCTGTGACAAAGGGTGAAGACTTGAGGGAACGCAGTGCGTCAGTCTGTCCAGATCAGAAGGAAACGCTGTGTTTTCTGGTCGGGGCGCTAACGTGGAACTTCCTTGTGCTCTGAGACGTCACACTTCCTCAGAAGCCGCTGGGAGGCACGTGGTCCCTTGCGAGTGTGGACAGGGACCACATCCCTGAGGCCCGTGTCTTCCTTCTGCAGGAGCTCTACTCTGAGGTGCAGACTCAGTACCTGCCGCAGGTGCTCACCTGCCTGGCGCAGCCCCTGGCCGAGGACTCGGACGCTCTGAGCCTGGATGAGCTCACACATGTCCTGAAGACGTGCTTCAAAGTGCTCAGCAAGGTGCAGATGCCGCCTTCCTTCATGGACGCCGAGTCCACCAGCGGAAACGGGGTATGTGCCGGGAGCCCCCGAAACGGCTCTCTGAGCTGAAAGGACCTTATGCCTGCCTGGGAGCAGAGAGCAGTTAGGGTCGGTTAGGATAGGAGCGAGGACTAGGAGATACGTAGGTAACATCTACAGTACACTTCTCAGACCCTCGCTTTATGAAAGCTCGTAGCAGGGATGTTATTAACACGCTTTCGCTCCCCCGTTCCTGCTCCTTCCCCGCTGGAGCCAGGGCTGCGGCTCGTGCCCAGCCCAGGCCTTCCTGTCTGCTTGCTGGCAGGTGCGTCATCCTGTTTTTAAAAATGCAAGGGAGAGATTTGTTTCCTTGGACTGTGGTAATAGAGGACCACAGACTGAGTGACTTGAGTAACAGAGTTACTGTCCTTGGGGCTGATGTCTTCTGAGGCTGTGAGGGAAGGTTCTGGTCCATGCTTCCGGCTCCGATCGTCAGCCCACCGTCTTGGGTGTTCCTTGACTTGTAGACACGTCACCCCAGTTTCAGCCTTCAGCTTCACGGGTGTCTACCCCGTGTATGTGTCTGCGTGCTCACACTTCCTCTTTCTGTAGGGACACCAGTCACTGGATTAGGGCCACTCTGAGACGTTATCTTAATTTGATCATATACAAGTAGCCTCTTTCCAAATAAGGTCAAGTTCGCAGGTACTGGAGGTTAGGACTTCGTTATTTTTTTAGGGAACAAAATTCAACCCATAAGGCACTCTGATTTGCTTTGCTTTGCTTTGCTTAGGGACACTTTTGCATACTCGTGTGCCCCCAGTTGGGGGCCTGGCCCGCACCCCAGGCATGTGCCCTGACGAGGGATCAAATGGGCAATCTTCCGGTTTGCAAGCTGGCACTGAATCCACTGAGCCACACCCGCCAGGGCCCACCACTCCCCTACTGATGTTTCTTAGGTGATTTCCGGTTTTTCACTTACAGACACCGTGCAGTCCGCACCCTCGCACAGCCCGCTCCCAGTCGCACCTGTGTCAGGAGGCTTGGGTCCGGGGAATGAATCACAGCCACACCCATGTCGTTTTAGACTGGGAGGACTGACCTCCAAAAAGGCCGACACAGTTCCAAAAGCAGTTAGAGGTGCGCGGTCTCTAAACTATTTTTATTTTCCAGTGTGTCTAGGGATTAGAGAGTCCTGCCCTTGAAGGCCTAGACCAGGCACAGTGGCAGCAGGTGTGTGAACAGACTGGGCAGCCAGAGCTTCTGAAAGCCGTGTGCCCCGGGCGGTGCTGGGAGGCAGAGGAGCGGCCTGATGGCACGGCAGCCTCAGCTCACAGCGAGTGACAGATGGCCACCTCCGTTGCAAAGTCACTCCTCTTCCTCCAGCAGCTGTTCGAGCTGTTGGAGAAAAATATCCTAAGAGTGATTTGAGACATGTGTAATCTATAAATTAAAAAGAGTGTGTCTCAAAAATTGCATAATACTCTTTTATTCTCCCGTAGAAAGCCCCACAGGTTAAATGCTGAGGGCTTTCAAATTTAATGTAATATTATCTAAGTAACAGTATAAGAAAAGAGGTCAGTTCATTGAAGGTTGACGTGCAATCCCTTTGGAAAAGCCACAGAAATGCATACAGCAAGTGTTCGAACTACGTTGTTTCATTGTAACATTGATGAGGAGCTGCAGGAACTTAACTCTTGTTCCTATCAATGAACCTGTGGTGAAATTGCTTTCCCTCCTCTGTTGTTTGACCTAAAGCCGCAGAGCCTATTGATGATGTTCAGTAAGGACTCAAACTCACTATGCACGTATGCATGCGTATGTTTTACAAATGTGTGTATGTGTATTTAAAGACTTCATTCTAGCCCTGGCTGGTGTGGCTCCGTGGACTGAGTGCTGGCCTGCGAACCAAAAGGTCACTGGTTCGATTCCCAGTCAGGGCACATGCCTGGGTTGTGGGCCAGGTCCCCAGTAGGGGGCGCTCATGAGGCAATCACACATTGATGTTTCTCTCCTCTTTCTCCTTCCCTTCCCCTCTCTCTAAAAATAAATAACATCTTTATAAAAAAAGAGTTTATTCTAGCTTTCTCCTCTTAGTTTCTCATGCCTTTATTTTGCCCTCAGCCCCATTTCCTTATTTATATTTTGAAATCTGTCAGAAACTGTTTTTAACTAACTTTGGTAATGCCGAAGAGTCTAATTAAGTCAGCTGAGGCCCTCCCGCCCGTAGAGCGTGGTGGTCTGTCTGCCCCTGCTCAGGCTGTGCCTCCCCCTGCCTGTGTGCTGTCTTCGTTTCACTGTGTGCGATGCACAGGGTTCTCTCGGTGTAGAAAATTATGAATTTAAAAACCAGGAAATGCACATTTACAGTTTGCCACACTTGGCTGATACTTGGATCCTCCGGTCTTACCAGACGCACAGTACAAACTTCCGTGTTTTGCAGAGTCCAGTAAAAGGTGACAACAGTGAAATAATTTTAGACACAAAGGCAGTGATCCCAGGTGACGAGGACCCTCCGCTGCCCACGCTGAAATCCGAAGACAGCGGGATTGGGCTCAGCGCGTCGTCACCAGAGCTCGCCGAGCACTTGCGGGTCCCCGGCGTCTCTCCCGAAAAAGATGACGTTTGGAAGATGGGCGGGAGCATGCAGAGGACGTTGTTCTCCATCCAGGGGCTGATCGCCAGCTTTGCCAACAAGAACATCTTTGGGGCACAGCTAACGGTGTCCAGAGAGGCAAACAAGACTGCAGACCCTGCGGGCCAGCAGGACGAGGGCGAGCCACGCGGCCTGGAGCCCAGCCACCGCGGCAGGAAGAACTCGTGGGAGGCCAAGCCCATCAACATGCCCCAGTTTAAGCAGCTGCTGTCAGACTGGTTCACAGTTCGAGGGTCTCCATTTAAGACCAAAAGTGTGGAGCCGCCCTCTCCTCTGCCCAGCAGCACTGGCCGGACTCGGGAGGGAGACTGGGCCATGGACCAGGTGGTCATGGACCTGGGGACCTCCAGGGAGGCCTGCAGGGAGGCCTTCGCCGCTGCCTGCCACCTGCTGCTGGACTGCGCCACCTTCCCCGTCTACCTGTCCACAGAGGAGACTGAGCGGCTCTGCGACACGCTCTTCCAGCCGCCCGGTGAGTGGGTGGCCTGGGGGCCCCACGTGGGGTCCAGGGGCCTTTGGCCATTGCTGTTTCCAGAGGAGCTAGGATTGTGGACCAGGGAGGGACGCTGCCACGTGTGTGCCCCTGCATCGTTTCTAATTAGTTGTGCACGCAGGTGGCACATTGGCGAGGCTGGGTCCTTATTTTTAAATGTTGGGTGTCGGCCCACTAAAAGGTCAGGAGCATAAAAGGTGCTTAATGATAGTAAAATAGACTGTTTCCTGAGGCTTGTTATTCAAGATTTGTGCATCAGTCTGCTAGGGCTGCTGCAAAAAGCACCACAAACCAAGTGGCTCAAACAACAGAAACGTCCTCTCTCCCATTCTGGAGGCCAGGCGTCTGAGACCGAGGTGTCGGCAGGGCCCTGCCCCCCCAGGGACCTCGGGGAGGCTGTGTCCCAGTCTCTCCCCGAGTTTCTGGTCGTTCTGTGGCCTGCGGGATCGTCACTGCAGGCTTTACGTGGTGTTCTCCTTGGGTGCGTGCTTGTGTGCATGCCAGGCTGTGCACACTGGTGTGCATGCTGGTGAATGTGCCAGGCTATGCACACTGGTGTGCGTGCTGGTGAGTGTGCCAGGCTGTGCACTCTGGTGTGCGTGCCGGTGTGCGCGTGGCCCTCTGCTGAGGACACCTGTCACGTCGGGGCCCACTGACTCTCTGCTGTGACTGCACTGTGATTAATTACATCTGCATCTCCCCAGTTTCCACACAAGGTCACATTCTGAGGCCCCAGGGTTAGGACTCCAACGGAAGAGCAGCTGGGGACACAGCGCGACCCCCAGCAGACAGGGTCGCAGCTCAGGCTGCCCCGACAAACTGCCACAGGCCGAGCAGCTGACACAGCAGAACTTGATTTTCTCACAGTTCTGGGGGCTGGAAGTTCCAGATCGGGGGGTCAGCAGAGTGAGTTTTTGGTGGCCCCTGTCCTCTTTGTTACAGATAGCCACCTTCTCACTGAGCACTCACATCCCAGGGCGATCATGTCGGCGGGGACGAGGACAGGGTTTTCTGTCCTGCAGCCATTGCCTTGAGTTTCCGCGGCTTTGTCCGCCGGCTGCAGCAGCCAGTGACGGAGACCCGCCGGAGCCGTGCTGGGAGTCGGCGCCCTCCGCCTGCTCCGGCCCTTGGAGCTGCTGCTGTGCGCCCTGCCGCCGAGAGAGCCCCGAGGGAAGCAGTTGGAACTCTGTCCCCCCCGAGTGCGAATTTTACCTTACGTAAATTTTTCAATTTTAATGGGAATTTTACTAGACCTAAATGTTCAATAGGAAACAAACAGTTTGAGTCCTCTCAAAGCCATGACCTTGACATTGGAGGATTTGAATAATTTGAGAAGCTTGACGACCAGACTGGGTCTCACTTGTCTGGTGGCCCTGATGCCGACTCTCCATGTGTCACCACCAGAGGGTCCAGGCAGCTCCCGGGCTCAGGGCGTCTGAGAACCCGTGCGCCTGAGCGCCACCCCCCGGCGGTGCCGCTTGTCCCACCCTCTCTGGTCGGCTCCCTTGCAGGAGCCAGCGGCGCCACTTTCCCGGCGTGGCTGAAGACCCTCATGACCATCAGCTGCTGCGAGGCCGACTGCGAGCTCCAGCACGTGGCCGTCTGCACTCTGCTGGAGGCGATAAACCATTCCCAGTCCCTGGCGCTGGTCATCGAGGACAAGGTGAAGCGCTCTAAGAGCTCCGGGTACCACCCATTTTTCGGCAAGCTGCAGATGGTGACCGTGCCCCCCATTGCACCAGGAATCCTGAAGGTCATCGCCGAGAAAACAGACTTCTATCAGGTATTGCCCACTGCAGGGGGAGGGGCGGACCCGGGATCCTCCTCCCAGACCATTGACTGAAAGCTGTCCCTAAGGCTGCTGTCACTGTGAAGAGGAAGGTGGCAGCTCTGGTGACATGCAGAGAGGGCCGCTCTGACCTGAGCCTGCCGTGGGCTCTCAGCGGTTTCCGGGTCCTGGAGTGAGTTTTCAGGACCAGCAGTTTAGCTGAGAATTGGAATTGGAATTTAGTTGTGACTTGAGAATTGGAAACCACGTTCTCTTAGGTAAAAAATGAATAACGTTCGGGGGCCCATCAGTAGTTCATTTGCTCTGTGCACGGAACACAGTTGTCACACAGAAACAAGTGGGCAGGAAAAGTGCTTTCATCTAAGATGTCCCCCAAATACTACAGTCTAGGAGACATCTTTTTCTGTGCCCTGGAAGAACGCCTTCAGAAGTCCCCCCCTGGGAAGTGGGGACCAGCCCTGCTGGTGAGCCTCACCCTGTTGAGACTTGGGGAGGGGTGCGTTTGAAAAGCTGAGATCAGGGCTGGGGCGGTGGAGGACATGGTTTAAGATACAGTCCGTGTCCTGACAGCCATGTGTGGGCCACGGCATTGTCATGGGAATGGGGACAGCAGTTTGTAGAATTGGAGCTGAAAGCCAGTTGGAGCCCCCCTGGCCCAAGGTAGCGAGGTGCCACAGGGTCCGCCTCATGACTGGCGACCACCACAGACCCACCTCTGGGGGCGCCCGTCTCTGGAACCCCAGCGTCAGCAGGTGGTCAGGCTCAGTTTGGGCTTGTTCAGAGGATGGTCAGCCAGTAGGTTCTTGCTTCAGGTTGACTCCTCCCAGAAAGGGGAGTCTCTGCATGGGCCCCAAGCTCCTCGTGGGGCCTCCGCCTGGGCCTCCACTGAGCGACTTCTGCGGGGCCCAGGGTTTGGCTTGGGTTTGCTCTGTTCTGTTTGTAGCCCATGCTTCCTTATACGTTAAGGTTCTCATGTAGCGAAGGTAGGGGGAAGCCAGCACCTCAGGACGAGGAATGCTGGCCGGGGCGGGGGAAGCGGGCAGTGCTGCCTGTGTCTCACGCCGCGTTCCCTTCGTCCCAGAGGGTGGCCCGTGTGCTGTGGAGCCAGCTGAACCAGGAGACCCGGGAGCACCACGTCGCCTGCGTGGAGCTCTTCTACCGGCTACACTGCCTGGCCCCGGCGGCCAGCATCTGCGAGGACATCATCTGCCACGCCCTGCTGGACCCTGACAAGGCGAGTCTCTGCAGCCCTGGCCTCCCCACCTCCTGCGAGGGTGCCCACTGCCGGGCCAGCCTGTCCCTCTACGGGCTGTCCTTATGTCCTTATGCTGTAAGTCATGTGGCCTGTCACTCCCCAGGGAAGGGCATGAGAGCCCCACCTGTCCTGTGTTTTCCTTCCACCGCGGGCCCCCCTGTGACCCTGGGCGGAGCCTGGGCTGGCGCTTCACTGACAGTGCCCTGTGTGAAGTGAGCGGGGGGGAGGGCGCGGGCCCCTTCCTCCCGCGGGTCAGCGCCCCCGCTGCGCTGCCGTCCTGCTCCGGAGCTCTCCCGGGCTCTCGGATGGGGTCGGTGTGACTGAAACAGCTCCGGTCACACCAGGCCCCTCACGCCCATCTGTCTCCTAATCCAGGGAACCAGGTTGGAGGCGCTGTTCAGGTTTTCCGTCCTCTGGCACCTGACGCGGGAGATCCAGGGCGGCCGAGTGGCGTCGCACAACCGCTCCTTCGACAGGTGAGGTCGTCCTCGTTGTCCTTGATCCATAACACAAGGACACTTCGCAGAGGTTCCTGGTCAGCGTGTCGGGCTGCGGAGGGGGAGATGTGGGACACAGACCACGGGGCCTCATGACCCCCCGAGAGGACTTGGGCCAGATGTGTGTGAATAAACAAACACCTGGGGATTCTCTCTGCGGTCGGGGTGGGGGTGGGGGTGCGGGGCGGGGCTCAGGAAGCCTCCAGTCATGGGGCAGCTTTTAGAGCGTTCCGACGGGGGAGGGGCTTTGCAGGCAAGTGGAGACCGTCTAGATCTTGATGGGAGTGGTGGCCACACGTGTATCTACTTGTAAAGTCATCACCCCCTCGCTCAAGTGGTGACTTTATTGCAGGGACCTCATAATCCACGTTGTTTTCTAAAAGTCCCCTGCCCTGCGTGCGGAGCTCTGGCTGTGGGGCCCACACACAGCAGGAGGGGCAGGCTCACTGGGGTGCCTGGGGCCCGGCCTGCAATCCGATCCAGCGGGTTTGGGCTGAGGCCCGGGGATCAGGATTTCAAAAGCTCCCCCGCTGACGCTCGTGGGAAACCTCGTCTGCTTGGGTCTCCCAGCCCGGCAGGACCGCAGCTCCCGGGGCATCCTGGCTCACGGGGTGCTGCACACCGACGCTGCGGTGCACTACCCACCCGCAGGTCTCTGTTTGTCGTGCTGGACAGCCTGACCTGCGCGGACGGCGCCATCGGTGCGGCGGCCCAGGGCTGGCTGGTGCGGGCGCTGTCCCTGGGCGACGTGGCGCGCATCCTCGAGCCCGTGCTGCTGCTCCTGCTGCAGCCCAAGACCCAGAGGACCTCCATCCACTGCCTCAGGCGGGAGGGCCTGACAGGTGAGCTCGCGGCGCCGGCAGTGGGGGCTCTGTGTCCCCTGGGTCCCCGGGCCCAGAGGGAGGGACGGGAGGCCTGGCCCCAGCTGCCCGCTGTGGCAGGTGGGGCACTCTCACCCACTTTGTGATTTTGCTGGGTTCACCCAGTGTGAAGGCACTTTGTAAACTTGCAGGGACTTTAACATTTTAAGGATGAGATGAATCACCACTTAGAAATGCTAGGTAGTGGGTTTGTTTTCACTAAAAAAAAAAATCAGATTTTAAAACATAAAATGCAAAAATTTTAGTCATCCGTGTTGCAGTGAAAAATAGCTCTTCCTGAATCTTTTGCTAAAGAAAACGGGTCCAGAGCGTGTACGGAGGAGGCGAGGGCAGCAGGCCGTCCACCAAAGGTCTCCCAGGCCGGCCGGCGCCGTCGCCGGAAAGGGAGGCTCTCCGACCGAGGTCTGGCGAGACGTGAAGTCCGGGGCGGCCAGGCCGGCCCCTGTCCCGGGTCCCTGCCCAGGCCTGGGGAGGGCGTTCCCATATGAACGACCAAGAATGTCAAAATTTGCATGGTTTCTTCCCTGTCTGCTGTCTGAGGTTCTTCCCAGCTAGAAAATTCTGTTAACACAGAGTCAGAAATGCAGAAGACATGAGCCTTTGGGTTCAAAGAACTTCCATAGCCACTTTCACACGGGCAGAAGGATGGGGGAAGTGAGAAGGAAAGGAAGACTAAGGTGAACCCGTGTGTTCCGGAACGAGGCGTGGCACCCCCCCCCCCCCCCCCCCATGCCCTTGCTTCCCACAGAAGGGCCCAGCTCTTTTCTGAGCCCTGGCTTCACCGGCTCCGAGTTCCGAGTTCGTTTGTTGAGCTCCCCGGGCCGTAAATACTGTCGGATCTCAGTCTTATCTTGAGACAGCAGCCTAGCACCGACGCTAAGTAAGCGAGGATTTCCAGCAGGGCGCCCTCTCTTGATGCGGCTCCTTGCCTCGGGCGTGACCTCTGGCTGTGCGTCGGGCAGACCAGCTGCCGCCCTCGCCAGGAGGAGGCCTCCCACTGTCCCAGTCGTAACAAAGCAAAATCCAGAGACTCGTGCGTAAGCTAAGCACCTTCTTAAGAGTTTGTCCAGAGAACAACAAACACCACACGATCTCCCTAGTAGGTGGAATCTAATAAACAAAGTAAATGAACAAACAAAAGAGAACCCGAGGCGTGGACACGTGGGTCAGACTGACAGTTGTCAGAAGGGTGGAGATCAGGGGACTGGACGAAAGACGTGGAGGGATCAGCCAAAGGACATGGGTGCATGGCCCACAGGCACGGACAGCAGTGTGAGGACGGCCGGGGGAAGGAGGGCGGGGCGGGGTGGAGGTGGACAGGGGCTGAAAGTGGGAGACATCAGTGATAATGTCAACAATACAACATTAAAAATAAACAAAAACACCTGGCAGACAATTAAAAAAAAGTTTGGCTGTCATTTGAATTTTTTAATAGTCCTTTATTTTAAGAACAAAGTGTTAACTCCACGGTTTATTGAGGTTTAAAGTCCCACAGCCCCTCCCGCTGGCTTCTCATGCATTCCCTGAGCAGGGATCAAACCTGCAACCTGGGCAAGTGCCCTGACCTGGAATCAAACCCAGTTTTGCTCTATGGGGCGACGCTCCAGCTGACCGAGCCACCCCAGGCAGGGCTCCTTGCTCGAACATTTGTAAAAGACCTGCTCACTTTGGTCATCTTCCTTCTCTCCATCCTGCGCTCGCGACTCTGCTGGTGTGGTTTCATGGGGGACTTTTATTACTATTGCTCTTTCTGTCTGGCTTGAAGACAGAGATCACTCAGGAACTACCCTCCCGTAGCTCACCCTTCTGTTCTGAAGTCGTCTGTTGTTTTGTAATTTGCAGAAGACCTGCATCGTTGGTTTAACAGGAAGAACACCTCTTTCAAAGAGGCGTGTGGAGCACCCGAGCTCCAGGAAGGCGGCGCGGAAGAGAGCGTGCCCCTGAGCCAGTTCACCACCGTGGACCGCGAGGCCATCTGGGCCGAGGTGGAGAAGGAGCCCGAGATGCGCCCGCCCGGAAGCCCGCCGAGGGAGGACAATCTTCCCGGTGACATGGACCTGCTGGACGGGACAGCCCACGATGGCCCTGACAGCAGCGAGCACACCGAGTCTGCAGACACGAGCTCTGGCCACACGGACAGCGAGAACACGTCCTCTGTGTCCTCCCCTTCCCACGAGCCGCAGGAGCTGGGCAGTGCCGAGGGCTGCTGCGCGCCCATCCCCGCAGGCAGCCGGGGTGCCCCTAGGCGCTCGGCCCTGCTGGCGGCCTTCCAAGGGGAAAGCCTCAAGTCCACGGCCAGGCTAAGCCTGACGCGCGTGGACTCGGACAAGACCCAGGCTTCGGAGTCGTTCTCCAGCGACGAGGAGGCCGACGTGGAGCTCCAGGCCCTCACCACGTCCAGGCTGCTGAAGCAGCAGCAGGAGCGGCAGGAGGCTCTCAGGGCCTTGTTCAAGCACATCCTGCTCTACCTGCAGCCTTACGACTCCCGGCGCGTCCTCTACGCCTTCTCGGTGCTGGAGGCCGTGCTCAAAGCCAACCCCAAGGAGTTCGTCGAGGCCGTGTCCAGGACCAGCATGGACACCAGCTCTACCGCCCACCTCAACCTCATCTCCAACCTCCTGGCGCGCCACCAGGAGGCCCTCGTGGGCCAGAGCTTCTACGGAAAGCTGCAGACCCCGTCCCCCAACGTGTGCCCCCACTCGCTGCTGATCGAGCTGCTCACCTACCTGTGCCTGAGCTTCCTGCGCAGCTATTACCCGTGTCACTTACCGGTCTCCCAGCGAGACCTGCTCGGCAACCGGGACGTCCAGGTGAAAAGCGTGGAGGTTCTGATCAGAATAATGACGCAGCTGGTCTCGGTGGCCAAGTCCGCCCAAGGGAAGAACGTGGAGCTCGTCCGCAGCCTGCTGCAGAGGTGCAGAGTGCAGGAGTTCGTCCTGCTGTCCCTGTCGGCGTCCATGTACACGAGCCAGAAGCGCTCCGGCCTGGCCAGCGCGGAGCGAGGCCGGGCGCCGCAGGAGGACAGCCTCCTGGAGGAGAGTCTCATCAACCTGGGCCAGGATCAGGTCTGGAGTGAGCACCCACTGCAGATCGAGTTGCTGAAGCTCCTGCAGGTGCTGATCGTCTTGGAGCATCACCTGGGCCAGGCCCACGAGGAGGCGGAGAGCCAGCCCGACCTGTCCCGGGAGTGGCGGCGGGCCCTCAACTTCCAGCAGGCCATCAGCGCGGTGCAGTACGTGCAGCCCCACCCCCTCACCTCCCAGGGGCTGCTGGTGTCGGCTGTGGTGAGAGGGCTGCAGCCGGCCTACGGCCACGGCATGCACCCGGCCTGGGTGAGCTTGGTCACGCATTCCTTGCCGTACTTTGGAAAGTCTCTGGGCTGGACGGTGACACCCTTCATTGTCCAGATTTGCAAAAACTTGGACGAGCTGGTCAAACAGTATGAAAGTGAATCTGTGAAGCTCTCTGTCAGGTATGGTGATCCCTTAGCGCATTATTGTTGCTTTGACGACGTTTTTTGTGGTGAAGGGCTGATTGGCTGTAGAAGCCAGCTGGAGGAGATCTTAACCGAATCAGAAGCCTGTGTAGCCTCGTTGGGGGTGGGGGGTGACAAGGAACTGAACGTCCGGATCCTCTGTTTTCACCCCTACACAGCCCCCAGGCTGGCCCAGTGCCACAGGACGTCAGTCCCTCTCTTGTTACTTTTGCAAATCAGAAATAAAAACATGATCCACCTGCACAGCGATTCTAAAACATCTAAAAATGTTTTTCCAAAGTGACTGCGTGAATATAAAATAGCACAAAAGATGCCTACCAATATTATAACAGTATTTCACAGCGAGAGCCCTACTTTATTTGAGATAGCAGCGCTGTCTCTCTGGTTCATATGTTCATATATAGGATTAAAAATCTTTATAGTCTCACTCACTTTTAGAAGTTCTCAAACCACTTTCTCGTTTCTTCACCAAAGCGTAACCTCCAGGAGGGAAAACATCTCCCCAGATTACCCACTCACTCTTCTGGAAGGGCTGACAACCATTAGTCATTTCTGTCTTTTGGAGCAAACCAACCAAAATAAAAAGGTAAAATTTTTTTCCTGAGTTGGGGACAATGTTTATAATATTGTTTTGTCTTTATTGGGTTGTGACTGTTTCAAATAAGATACGTTTGTATGTGAGAAATGCCAATGTGTACGCAGATCTATGCACGTGAATTGTGCAAGCATTATGCACACACGTGCAAATGTGTGTGCAAATGTAAGTAATGCAAGTGCGGTTTTGTCCTTCAGTCCTGGCCCATTATTTCATCAGTAAAGTCACTTGGGATAAAATGTAAAGCCACTGGCCTGATTTTAGGGCTCACATTTAATTTTTTCCATGTGTCTTTTACTTGCTCTCATGGTGTTTGTGAAGTCCACATTGGGAGGCACTTGAGCAGTCCACTGCCCACCGCCCGCCCCCGCCCCCGCCCCCCGTCTAGCATCAGGTTTGAGAATGCAGCCGCAGCTTCCGTGCAATGACTAGAGGAGCCTGTGATATGGTCTCTCAGGCTCTAAGACGTCCCTCTTTGAGAGAAGGCCCGGTTCCGATGCACGGGGTTACGGTGAGGGTCAGGGTCCTACCTGCAGACCAGCACGTGCAGGGCTTGCTGAGAGGAGGCTGCAGCCCCCGTGTCCCCCGCCAGCACCGACCACAGTCATCAGAGTGGGAAACGCTGCTCTGGATGTGGCCAGGCCTCACGTGTCCACGTTCCTTGCAGACCGCAGCTGTGAGCGATCCCACCGACCTGAAGAATGCCAAGAACGCCATTCTGGAGGAGCTGCCCCGGATCGTTAACACCATGGCCCTTCTCTGGAACGTCCTCAGAAAGGAGACGCAGAAGAGACCCGTGGATCTCCTTGGGGCCACGAAGGGATCCTCTTCCGTTTACTTTAAAACGACCAAGGTGAGAGATCTTCCAGTGCGGTTTTGTTACTTTGTCTCGTATTGTCCCACAGAAAGGGAGCATACGCGGGAATGCCTACATTTAACAATGTAACAGTGTGCGCTCCTTGGAACCTAAGTCAGAAACGAGGCAGAAGTAGATGCCTCCAGTTTGTTTGAGTAATTTTTCTATTCATGGAACAGAGGTTTTGTCAGTGGTTTTCAGCCTATTTTATTCCTCTTTTACCTTTTTTCATTTTCTTTTTTTTTTAAAGATTTTATTTATTTTCAGAGAGAGGGGAAGGGAAGGAGAAAGAGAGGGAGAGAAACAGCAATGTGTGGTTGCCTCTCACATGGCCCTCACTGGGGACCTGGCCTGCAACCCAGGCATGTGCCCCGACGGGGAATTGAACCGGGACCCCCTGGCTCCCAGCCCGCGCTCAATCCACTGAGCTACACCAGCGAGGGCTGCATTTTTTCTTTTTAACTGAAAATAAAGTCTCTCGGTGTTTGACTTGGGGCTCCTAAAGTCCTCACCTATTTCTCACAAGCTCGTCTCCTAAGGCAGCTTTCACCCAGGTTCCACGGCTCGTGGCCCCTTGGACACGTGGGCAGGTCAGGGCGAAGCGTTGGCGTGTCTTTGAGATTCTTTGTTTTGTTTTTGTTTGACTGAGTTGTTGTTGTTAAACCAGGAACGCACACCCAGAACATGCCTGGTTCTCTCCCCCTTGGTTCTGAGTCTCTGCCTCGGAAGCATCTGGGCCGCTGGGTGCAGCCAGCTGCGCACCCCAGGTGCCAGGGGTTCAGGGCGCGGGGAGCCTGTCTGCCCGGCTCACAGCTCCCTGGGACCTGGGCGAGTTCACTCACCTCCCTGTGCTTCTTCAGTTAGAAGCACAACGTCAGGCAGTCCCCCAAACACTCTTGGTTTGTTAGCATATTTCATTCTCACCTGTGAGGCAGGTGCTATTGTCAGTTCCAGTTACAAATGAGGACATTGAGGCACAGAAAGAGTGAGCGCATCTGCTAAGTGTGGACAGTAGAAATTAGACCCAGGCAATGCCCAGGTTAGGGACTGTGATACATAGGCCTCCAGAATGTTCTGTCAGTTCCGGGGGTTCCCCCCAAGGGAAATTTGTATTTCAGATTGTCTCAGGAATGTGCTTAAAGCCCCCGGGTCTTCTCTAATAAAGGTTAAGAAATCCTGCAGGCATTTAATCTCTCTGAGCCTCCGTTTTCTCATCTGTAAAGTGGGTCTGTTATTAGTATTCTACCTCAAGGGCTGATGGAAAGATTCATTTTGACGACGGCTAACATTTGTCGAACATTTAACCCTAAGCCCTCCCTGCAGGACCAAGGCCTCAGGTGGGGACCCCGATAGTCTCACTAGAGCAGAAACCATGTCGACTGGAGGGGACATCTCTGCCCCATGCTCAGTGGCATCTAATGTGACATTAAACCCAGGCACTGCGACAGAGTAAGGGTTTGGCAAACCCATGCAGGTGACAAACACCTGCATGCCTGCTGCTCTACCGGGCCCTGATTACCTGCGGGGACAGGAGAAGTCTCTGTCCTTATGACAGTCACAGGCTTGACCAGCAATTAAAGAATGATGATGGTCACGCCACTGACAGATGCAGGGAGCTCTGACAGCGGGTGGCCAAGGCGCTGACTGGGCCTGAGGCCAGGGAGGCCTTTCTGGGGCGGGGCAGCTGCACTGAGACCTGGGTTGGGAGGACTTGGCTGGGGAGGGTGTTCATGCTGGAGACCCGCAGGGCTTGCAGAGGAGGGTAGTGGCAGGTCCAGGCACAGAGAACGACCCAGGGGTCGGGACAGGGAGGTGGGGTGGCGTCTAGGGCGCGTCGCAGGCTTAGTTTAAATTCATTGAATAATAAAATTAGTTAAAGGATACTTATTTCTAGAAATTGAAACACATCTTTCCTAATGAATGTGAGCGCTTCCTGGACTGACTGAGACAGGCAGGGACTGTGGGTTCGGATGGGGACAGTACCCACTCTGCTCCCCCGTCTCCCCGTCTCGCGCTCTGCAAAGCACAGGGTGGCTTCCTTCCTGCCCCGGCCCTGCTTACGGCTGCCCCAGCGTGCATCCTCACCTCCTAGTTGTCCGTCTGTCCACCCCATCTGCCCTCTGTGCGTCTCAAGCCCCCCCCCCCGCCACATATCCAGGGCCTCCAGGAGGAGCCCCCATTCCTCCTGTCCCCATGGTGCCGGGGACACTGCCCGGCTGGGCCCTGCTCAAGGGTTTCCCAGCGGTGGGGGTCAAGTGTCAGGGATGCCAGAGCCCTGAGACCACTCTGCCATAACTATTTCTTTCTTTCCCCATTTCTCAGACGATACGACAAAAAATTTTAGACTTCTTGAACCCGCTGGCGGCCCATCTCGGCGTTCAGCTGATAGCCGCTGTCGCAGCGGTGTGGAGCAGGAAGAAAGCGAAGCGGCACAGTAAGACGAAGGTGAGCTGAAACAGTTAAAGGAGTAGCTAAACTCACCCTGACAAAAGTACCGGAAGGCGATGCAGGAGTAATCGGAGGTGACACCGGAGGCCGACGAGGGAAAATACAGAAGCAGCTTCACCGTTTTAAATGCCAGAGACGATGCAGCTGAGCCTCGGACGGCCCGACTCGTGTGCTGGGCGGCTGGGGAGCGGAGCCCGCCCCACTCGTTCTCTGCTCTCTGTACAGAGTGCATCGCGCTTCCGTTTAACTCTGACGTGTGACCTCTAATGGCATGCACAGACGGCACCTGTGACGTGTGTGGCGGGAGGCCGACACACGGCCAGGAGTGACTGCCGGCCTGGGGCGCTGTTCACGGTCGTCCCTGTGGGGACCCCTGCGGTGCCTGGTTGTGACGCAGCCTGTCAGCCTACAGCTCTTTTTTGACCCGTTTTTTAAAAAACTTTACCTTTTCGGGGCAGTATTAGGTTCGCAGTAAAATGCGAGGGAGGGACAGCGAGTGCCGGCAGTCCCCGCACTCGCACGACCCCCACCACCGTCAGTGTCCCCCAGTGACGTGTGAGCACCGCCCTGAGTCCACAGTTGGTGTTAGGTAGGCCCTTTGGACTTAGAAGGTAGCATTTGTCCGGGATGGTGAGGAAAACCTAGATCTTCGCGTCCCTGCGCCCAAACTGCAGTTCGCATTTCGTCCGTTCGCCACCCACAGACTGGTCCATCAGGACATCCTCTAGGGGCTCAGGTGACCTATTTCTGCAGAACCAACGTCCCCCCTCCTTCGCTCCCTCTCTCGACCATCCAGGCTCCTACCATGTACCTGCCTCAGAGGGTCTTCCCCACCCCCAGACGCTATCTCAGCACCCAGCACGAGCTCCTGTTCCCTGGGGAGGCGCGAGGGGCCGGGGGCCCAGGCCACACAGCTCTGTACCTGTGCGGCCCCTCCTGGGCAATGGGCCCGATGCTCCACGTGCAGGTGACCATGTCACACAGACTCTGTCATCAAAATGTACCCCCAGCCCCACCCCGTCCCGCATCAGGGCTTCCTGCCAAGGTCGGCTCCTGTGAACCGGATCTACCAGTTTTTCTTCCTGTCCTTGGACCCTGGGGCCGTGTCCCGTGTCCCGATGCAGGGATGTTCCCTTCAAATTCGTGTACCTGCTTCTGAAATGCTGTCTGAGCCCCAGCATACCAGGCTTCGTGCCCGTCATCAGACGTACCTTTTGGTCCTCATTTATATCAGATACAAAAGTGTCAGTGATTGAATGCTTAACTCTGTATTCCCAGGAGAGCCTGTGCCCAGTTTTCATTTGAATATCTCTTTCTCCAGGGTCGCTCTTACAGAATTTTTCCGTGCCCTGTTCTTACTTTTGTTTTCTCGCTGGGGTTTTTCTTGGCAGATCGTCCCGGCAGTAAGTGCGTCCCAGCTCACCCTCGTCGACCTGGTTTGCGCGCTCAGCACCCTGCAGACAGACACGGTGCTGCACCTGGTGAAGGAGGTGGTGAAGAGGCCGCCGCAGATCCGGGGGGACCAGGTCAGGAGCCTGGGGACCTCAGCGAACGCAGGCCGTTCTCATAACTCCACATCCTGTAAACCATGTTGGGGCGGGAAGCAGGTTGCAAGAGCCGCCAGGCGTTCAGGGCATAAAACACTGGGCTTTGGGGAGTGTTCGCACTGGGCTTTGGGGAGTGTTCACACTGGGCTTTAGGGAGTTGGCGTGAAATGTGCCCCCAGGCTTCGGTGTACCTGCGTGAAAGGGGGGCTCCTTGCCACCAGGGACCATCTTTCATCCTATGCTCCCTGCTGCAGAGCACATGCCCAGGACTGAGTTCCCATCAAAGACCTATAGGGGGACGAGTGGAGTGGCACCTTTACAAGGAGGAAGAGGCCCTTGATTCAATGAACTTGCAGCCGAAAATGCATCAGAGATAAAGCCAGACACTAGTTAAAGGGGGTAAAGACCGATTTTATTCAGTAGCCACTGTGGTAGGGGGAGAGCTGGGCTCCATTCTGACTCATGCAGACGGAGGGGACCTGGTATTTTAAACAGAGTGGGGGCATAGGGAAGGGGACCAGACTGGGCCACCAGCAAAGGAGGGGGAGTCGGACGGCGCGGGGAGGCCGTGGGGTCGCTCTGGTGCTTGCCTCACACACTCCCAGAGACTGGGAGATGGGCCCTATCTTGATGATAATTCTAAGGAAGGCCCTCAGGTCACTGAGAAAGGCATCCCTGGGTCGTAGGAGATGCATATACATCTCAAAGGGAAAGAGGAAGAATTTATAACTTTGCTTAACAAAAGAAAGGGAAATCCAGAGCCCCTCAGGAGTTGGCTGAAGGAATGGCCAATTAATTGTTTTGGCACCTCAGGCATTCTTGGGCAGGCGTGTTTTGAGGGGACTGGTGGGTTGGCACCCTGGGGACAGGGCCTGGAGTCGCTGGAGAGCAAGCTGGCATTGTTCCGTCTCAGTGTCAGGGAGGGCGGGACCATCTGTGCTGAGGTTTCAGTCCTTCCAGGCCGAGATTGAGGCGGGTTGAGAAGGGGGCCTGGAGGAGCCCGAGTCCGGTTCGGTCTGTTTAGTTCTTAATCAATTACTTTGATAAACCAGTGATTTATTTCAGCCTTGAAATAACTGCCTTCTATCAGGTGATTTAAAATTATCATTAGGGAAAATTCCCCAAATGACAATGAGGGAATGCACAAAGTGGTTATTAAAATATCTTACTCAAGCCCCGGCTGGTGTGGCTCAGTGGATTGAGTGCCGGCCTGCAAACCAAAGGGTCACTGGTTCAGTTCCCAGTCAGGGCACATGCCTGGGGTGCAGGCCAGGTCCCCAGTACAGGGTGTTCGAGAGGCACCCACACATCGATGTTTCTCTCCCTCTTTCTCCCTCCCTTCCCCTCTCTAAAAATAAATCTTTTAAAAAAGGAAAAAAAAATATCTTAGTCAAATAGATATGTGCACATCAGTGTTCATAGTAGCATTATTGACAATAGCAAAAGGCACAAAGAACCCGGGTAAGTATCCGTGGACTGATGAATAAACAAAATGCACGTTAATACAACGGGATGTTAGCACTCAGCCCCGACAGGGAAGGAGGTTCTGACACAGGCCGCGACCCGGAGGAACCTTGAAAACGTCATGCTGAGTGAAGCACGCCGGTCACAGAAGGGCAAATATTGTGCAGTTCCACTTACGAGGTCCCTGTGTTGACGGGAGAGGCCTGGTTCTTCTTGCTGACGCATGTAAAGAATTACGGATCGGCAAATCTAATTAGCGTGCAGTGAGCTTATTAGTGACCTGTTCCCATGGAAGAGAACGGGACTCGGAAGAGTGGGGGGGGCGAAAGACAAAGTTTCAGGGCAAAGCAGGGCGGCCAAAGTAAGAGCGGCCGAAGACGAGGTTGTGGTGCCAAGCCCCTGGGTGGCCTGAGGCCAGGTGGCCAGAGGCCCAGTGGCCGGAGAGCCAAGAGCCCCCGAGAGACAGACAGACAGACAAAGTGCACTCAAGTCCTTTGTTCTGAGGACTTAGAGTTAGTGGGATAGGAGGAAAAAGTTACATATTGATTAATGGGTAAATGGGGTGCCAGCTTTCCTGTGAGGACGTGACCACCAAACTCAGGTGTGTGGGGGGGTCTGTTAGCCTGAATCCTTCTCTCACTCCAGACTCCGTTTGTTCATCTTGTTGTAAAATGCATACATGACAGGAGGCAGTTAATTAAAATTGGGGCGCTTTCCAAAGTTATTTATGGGCTCTTTCTGTAAGCATTAGGGACTCCCTCGTAAAACAGACAGTGGCCAGAGGCAGGCAGTTCACCGAAGTTGTTTTATGGGCTGCTGCTTTGGGCACCAGGGACCCCCTCCCACATTCCAGGCCCTGGGATGAAAGTGTTGATGGGAGAGACCCGGTTCTTCTTGCTAATGCGTGTAAAGAATTACAGATCAGCAAATCTATTGCGTGAAGTCAGTTTATTAGTTACCTGCTCCCATAGAAGAAAACGGGACTGGGTAGAGTGGGGGGTGAAAGGCAAAGTTTCAGGGCAAAGCAGGGCGGCAAAGTAAGAGCAGCCGAAGACCAGGGTGGCAAGACCCTGGGCAGCCTGAGGCCAGGTGGCCAGAGGCCCAGTGGCTCCGGAGCCAAGAGCACCAAGAGCCCCCAGAGCGAGAGAGCAAGTCCTTTGTTCTGAGGACTTACATAGTTGGTGGGATAGGAGAAAAAGTTACATATTAATGGGTACGTGTGGTATGTGTGGGGGTCTGCTAGCCCCAATCCTTATCTTGCTCCAGATTCCATTTGTTCATCTTGTTGTAAAACAAGTATGTGACAGGGGATGGTTAATTAAAATTGGGGCGCTTTCCAAAGTTATTTACGGGCTCATCTGTAAGCCTCAAGGACTCCCTTGTAAACCAGATAGTGACCAGAGGCAGGCAGTTCACCAAAGTTGTTTTGTGAGCTGCTGCTTTGGGCACCGTGGACCCCCTCCCGCATTCCAGGCCTGGGGTTGAAAGCACAGGTTCAAGGCCTTCCTTCCCAGACAGTGGGAACGCTACATAGAATTTCAAGGACTGCCCTTCTTTCTTGCTAACATGGTGTTTCTTGTGATGTTGGAACACCTGGCGATATGATCGGACCAGGCTCAGGACTGCTGAGTTAGTGGGTGAGACCTGTCTCCCTCCTCCTCCCTGCCTCAGTTTACTATTTAATCTACCTGAGTGGTAAAAGGCGTTTCCTGGCAACCAGGATGCGAGACATCGGCCAGTAACGGCAGCGCAGCCCCAGAGTTCTTCTGTGCTGTGTCCTGCCTCACCCAGAGCAGTCACATTCCCAGAGACAGAGGGTCGAGGGGTGAGCCCCAGGTCTGGGGAAGGGGAGTTTGTGTCTGATGGGGACAGCGTTTCCGCTGGGGAAGAAGAGGTGGTTCTGGAGCTGGACGGTGGTGATGAGGCCCCCAGAATGTGAACAGAATGAGTGCCCCTGCGCTGAACACTTAAAAATGGTTAAGACTGTAAATTTTATGTCTATTTACCACAACAAACATTTTCATAAGAAAAAAGGAATACCATCTTTAGATACTAAGGCCGTCCCACACTTGGGTGGTCAGCAGAAGCCGAACTTGGAATCAGAAATGGGAGAAAACCAACAGCATATTTTAGCTGCTGGCCCAGCCCCGCCTGCCTCAGAGTCGGGCTCTGCTTCGGGGGCCTCGCCACCAAAAGGGCCTCCCGCCCACGGCCTTGGGGAGCCGCTACGGAAACATCCGCACGGCGAGGCCTGGCCCCGCCTGGGCTTCTCGCCCATTAGTGACGTGCCGGCCTGGGGCCCGGGTCCCCTTCGTTCCCCTTGTTTGCTGAAAGCCCACCTCGTGTGTCGGTGACACCGTGCTGGCCCCCGCCAGCCTGCGTGCTGGTCGGGAGCACAGAGAAGCCTGCTTGGAAGTTGACACGGTGAGGCCGGGTGAGGGAACCAGCGAAGGCTTCAGGAACCCATGTGAAGTGAACGTGGTGACCTCCACCCCGCTCCAGGGGGCGCCCCAGGTCTCCCACGAGGGTCTGGTAGTCTTGTTGCCCCTCACTCTTACACATCAGCGTGAAAGTCAGTTGACCCTCGAGGAGCCGGGCAGGGATGGAGGGGCCATCGGGTCATGTCCACGGTGCTCGGAGCGAGGGTCAGAGCAGGAGGCTGACCTTCCACCCTGGGGGACTGTCCCTGTGAAGAGTGTCTGGGGGTGTGCGGCCCCCAGCAGGCTCTGCAGCAGCCTTTGCACAGACAGAGCCGATGCCCGTGGGTTTTGTTCCCTCGTGTTACTTGAATTTCTACACATATCAGCAACTTCTAGCTCCAGGTGAAAAATAACTAGATCTTCCCGAGGCTTTGGGCTGTTCAGTAACAAGGTTACGTTTTGTGGTTAGTTCCCAGTCACCTCTGCCTCTGTAACTTCCACAAACAGCTGTTCCCAAGCACGAGGGGGCCAGTGTTCAAGTCATTCCGGCCACTGGAGATTTTGGGGAGTCGTTTGGGCCGGGCTGGGCTGGGCTGGGCTGGGCGAAGTTCCCTGATCTGAGGATGAGCAGTTTTAACCGTCCGTTGTCTCCAGCTAGTCACAGGTGGTCGGAAGGGTCAGCGCTGGCCCCCAGCCCTTTGTTCGGGCGGGTTCGCTTCTGGGCCAAGTTTCCCCACCTGGGGCCTCACGGGACAGTAGGTGAACATGAACATGGGGGGGGGGGTCGCTCTGGAAGCCTGGCACAAGAGGCACTAAGGATCAGGGACCCGGGGGGATACGTTTATTTTCGTTGCCGCAGGGGATACGTCATGCCTGGTCTTTAAAAGGCTCCCTGGCTGACGACGTTTGCTTTTTTTTTTTTTTTAAATATATGCTTCCAATGGAAACTTTTTTTTTTTTAGATTTTATTTATTTATTTTCAGAGAGAGGAGAAGGGAGGGAGAAAGAGCAATGTACGGTTGCCTCTCACATGGCCCTCACTGGGGACCTGGCCCGCAACCCAGGCATGTGCCCCGACCGGGAATCGAACCGGGACCCTCTGGTTCCCAGCTCGCGCTCAATCCACTGAGCTACACCAGCCGGGCACGACGTTTGCTTTGCTAGGCCGTGCAGTCTGTCTCACTCGGGACTTGAATTCTCGTTCAGCCTCATTTCCTGCCAACGTGGCGAAACAGGCTCTGCTTTGATTTCAGAAGCGGCCACTCGTGGACGTCCCTGTGCTGCAGCTCTGCCACGTTTTCATCCGAAGGTAACGTAGCCCCACCCCTTCCTCAATCGCAGACGCTCCGGCAGGGCTCGCAGCTCTCGCAGCTCTCGTCTCGACAGCTGGAGAGTGTCTCAGCGGCATCCTGAAGGCGTCCCGAGGCGTGGGGGTGCCCTGGTGGCCTCGCCTGTCCTCCTCCAGAGATTAACCTGCCGTTTAAAAATCCACGTGCTGTCTGCTGATCGCTCTGTGTCAGCAGAGCCTAGTGTGAGGCCCGGTGAATGTTCAAAGAAACAGTTTACATTAAACTGATACCCCAGAAAAGGTGTTCGAGGTCCAAGACCCCTTTTAGAAAAAGGAGAAATGGTTGTGTTTGGGGGCTTTCCTGTGTCCCTTCCGGGAGGCCTCTGGACGCCCGGAGCTTCTGGGCGGGCTTGGTTGCGGGAGGTGCGGGAGCAGGTTCCCCAGGCCGTCCTCCAGGGTGGGAAGGGAAGCCAAGAGGCATGCCTCTTACAGATCGACCGCGGCCCCTCCCCTTGGCGAGCACCCTCTGCCGCGGCAGGGAGGGCAAGTGGGTGCAGACCCCTGCCCCAGGAAGCCCGACACCCTCTCGTGTCTACCAGGAGTTTCACCCCAAGTACATCAGGGACACAGTTCACATTCCCCAGTTCTCCCCACTCACCACATCCCAACGCCGCGGGAAGGCAGGTCGAGGCTCACAATCCCAGGAGTCCCTGCACCCGGGGTGGGGTTCCAGCCAGCTCTGGGCCCATCACCCATAGCGTCACTGTGGTTCTTTCTTCCTGGAGCTAATGAGCCAGTAACAGCTCGTGACGGCTCCCGCAGTGACAGCAGCGACGTCTGGTACGGTGGCCTCAGTGATGTCGGCGCTTTCCCAGCAGCCCCCGGTCAGGCTTTGCCATCCACCTTTTGCAGAGGAGGCGCTGCCAGGGTTGCTCAGGAGTAAGTCGGGGACCAGGACTTGAGCCTGGGCCCCCGACTGTGGCTGTGCCGTGTGGCAGCAGCCCCAAAGCTTCCTCCCTCCCCACAGGTGAACCTTGCCCTGAGGGTTGCTGAACGCTAGCTGCCGGTGGGTGGCCCTGACCAGTCACTCTGCCACCTTCAGCTGGGATACTAGGTCCCCAGTGCAGGTCTGGACAGGCCCAGGCAGTCAAAGACAGGCCTCTGGGCTAAGACTTCCATTTTCATAGAGCAGCAAACCAGGAGCATCTGACCTGTCGGCCGTTTCAGGTCTCCAAACTCCAAGCTCATGCCAGAAAACCAAACTTTAGCTTGTGTCTGTTGTAGCTGAAAAAAGCATGAACAGGTCCGTCAGATGTGCCGTCTTCCCTCCGCTTTCCGACTGTCTGGACCCTGCCTGCAAGTCAGCGTTCTGTTTAGGCTTGCTAATGGTCGGTGCTTTTCCTGTGTGTTCCGAACTAGGCTCCCAGTGACGGCCCTGCAGGAGAACTTCCCCGCGCTGCTGGGTGTGCTGAAGGAGTCGGCGCAGCTGAACCTGGCTGCCCCCGGGCACTTCCTGCTCCTCAGGTAGCTGGTCCCCGCCTCAGTGTCCCCCTCTGCTGCTGGAACGCATTCCGTTCCAGGACTGAAGCTGCTTGTATCTCTACAGCATGCTGAACGACTTTGTGGCACGTACACCCAACCTGGAAAGCAAGAAGGACCAGAGAGACCTGCAGGTCTGTGCGGGGACAGGGCAGCAGGCTTCATGGCCCCGGGCGCTGTGCACCTTCGAGGGTTTCCTCGCACAGCAGATAACAAGCACTGGGCGGGTCGGCATTGCATTCGTTCTCACGTCTCACTGCCTCCATTTCTGTCTGCAGGGGGCTTGGTAGCACCCCCCCGCCCCGCCCCCCCCCCACCGCCGCACCGTGGAGGTTCTTGGGTTGAGCATCTATTGAGGAATTTCCCAGCTGCCCTTTCCTTTCTGCTGTACGCAGGTGTGGGTGGAACTGGCCTGAAGCACGATGGGGATAAGAAACTTCTCTCTGTACATGGCTTTCTTTCCTTAAACCCTTCCTCCCCACTGCCCTCCCCCGCCCCCCAATTAAGGCAATACACGCTCATCGGAAATTTCAAAAATACTGAACGTTCAAGGTAAAACTTACCCAGAGGAGAAGGAAAGTCTTGTCCTTAGAGTGAAAAGTAACTCTAGATAGATGCGATGATGGAGTGAGAAACCACTGTTTTTTAGCCGTTGTACTCACTGATTGAAGGGCTTTTGAGTCGAAGACTTGCTGTAAGCTGGGATTTACAGCTACGATGACACTGCTGCTGATCCTTAGGGCCCCTGGCGTCTGTGAGCGGTCTCTCTGTGAGCCACTGCTGCGTAAGGTGCCGTAAAGCATCATCGGTAAGCCCAGGCAGCTCCTTTGGCCTTGGCTTTGAGAGAAGCAGCAGCATTAGCGTGCAGGCACCGCACCCACTACTGGGGCAGCACCTGCCTGGGCACACCTGCCTAGACACACCTCGCCAGGCCCTTTGCCTGTAGCCAGCCCCCACCCCACACCCCCCAGAGCTTTGGCCTCGGGTCCACCCTCCTCGCCACCCGGCAGGTAGGCGTGCTCTTTCTTCACGCCCAAACACAGCTGCCGGGCTCACAGGGGAGTCGGGATCGTGTAGTCCTCGGGTGCCAGGGCCCTCCTGCTGCTCATAGCTGGCGATGCTCGGTGACACTGGCCTGAGAAACCTGCCAATGCACCTGTCTTTGTCCCAGCGACTTGAGCAAATCCTTCGCTGACTCTACTCCTGAGGTGGATGACTCCTCCCTTCACCCCCGTCGAGTCCATTTATTTGTGTGTGTTTTTTTAACCTTGTTATATTGTTGAAAGGTTCATTTCTAGCAATAAATCATGATTCTAAGGAAACCAGAAAAGTAATCTGCTAGATGCAGTGTGCAGCCGTGACATCCTGTTCATGCTGGTTTTTTCTCCGTCAGCCAAAACTATAATCGCTCGTCACGTGAGCCTTCTGAGCCCCTGGCCTGTGGCTCGTCAGAGCTGAATGTGCTGAAGTGTAAAACACACATCAACATAACGACAGCACCAAAAACAGGGGTGCAGAATGTCGTCAGTTTCCACATCGATTACGTGTTGGGACTAGTTTGGATACAGTGGGTTCAACACCCCAACTTGTGTCTCTCGTCCGCCCCGCACTGTGGCTCCTGGTCCTGCAGCGCCATCCGCACAGCTCCCCCTCACGCTTGCGTTGTGTTTCTGTTGGGCAGTGCCCTTCCAGGGACCTAAGATCCTTTTTCTTAACGAACTTCCTTTCCTGCTCCTCCCGATTCCTCTCAGGAAGTCACTCAAAAAATCCTGGAAGCCGTGGCGAGCATCGCTGGCTCTTCCTTGGAGCAAACCAGCTGGCTGAGCAGAAGCCTGGAGGTGAAGGCGCAGCCTCAGATCTCTCTGGAAGAATCTGACGCCGAGGAAGACCTGGGCGGTAGGTGCGGAAGGGTCAGGAAGTAATGCCTGCTGCCAGCCAGTGGGGCTGGTTTCTCCTCAGAAGCAAACCCCGTTTTCACGCCTTGCGACACAAGTCGTGTATGTAAGAAATGGTAGCATTGCCCTAACCGTGTCCCGAGTGGCGTGCTACCGTGTTAACTCCTCATGGAGTGGGATGGGGTCCACGGAAGGAACTTCCCAGGATAGTTTGCATGGACTTGGTGATAGATATGAGTGCAGTATAATATATATATATATGTGTGTGTGTATATATATATATATATATATATATATATATATATATATGTATGTATATATATATGAGAATGTATGTATTCCATTTGCAGAGCTGCAGAAAGAAACAGTGAACCAGCAAACTGCTGTCGGGCAGTTTGCATTGTATCTTTCGTTTTTGGCTCATGTTTATAGTTGCTCGGATGTGCTGATGTTACAAGGGAAGCCATGTGCACCAGGCACAGCTCGGCCTTGTTTCTAGCCAAAGCCTCCTTGGAAAACGGCCGGGAGACTCATCCGTCTACTCAAGGCATCCCCGATCAGCCAGATACTGTGCTCTTGAAGAGCCCGAATTAAGTGCGGTCATGTAGATTGTCGACTGCCACTGCCCCAGGGACCGCCAGCCAGGGCTGTCAGTCAAGCAGGTCTTAGGCTGCTGGACCTGCAGAGAGGGAGAGACTTGGCCGCTACTGGAGTGTCTCACCAGGGGGAGGTGGGGTGCAGGGGGGCAGTGAAACCGGAGGGTAACCCGGTCCAGGGCTCCTGCTGCCGGCCACCACTCAGCCAAAAACACAGAGACGGGACTGGATTATAATTGTGCTTTTATTACTGTCAGAGGGCAGCAGTCTGAGAAGGTGGCAGGTTAAAGCCCTAATATCCACCCTACCGTGAGCTTGCAGAAGCAAGTTTATGTAGAGAAACGTGGGGATTTGGGAGGGAAGTTCCTAGGGGAGCGCACACATGCTGCTTCTCTTGGGAGGGGCAGCTTCTCCCCTACCGGCTCCCTTTGTCCCCGTGTTCTCTCTCTGTTGGCCACTGGCGTTAACATTTCTCTCTTCCCCACACCTGTGGTGCGTGGCCAGGGAGGCTGTGCGTTCTCTGGTTGGGGAGGAGAGGGATGAACTATTCACTCTCAAGTGTCCTTGGTCAGAGGAGATAAGGTCTTGCAGTCCAGCAGCTGGCTGGAAGTTGCTGAAACTGTTTGGCCTTGTTTAATTTTCTTGTCTCGGTTTCCCTGTCCCACTTGCCCAAGAGTTTTCCCAGCTTCTCCCTTTCCTGTCTCAGTGGGGCCGTGGCTGGGTTGTTGTGGCAGATCTTTCCGTGTGGGAACTGGCTGGGATTGGGCGAAGGGAGTGATAAAACACCTTTGGATTGGCAGGCACGGCGCAAGGCCGGAGTGGGTCTTGCTGAACACGTTGTTTATTTTGACACGTAAACTATTTCAGTTGATTTATAGTTTTTCCTTCAGGATTAAGAGCATCTTAGAGCAAGTAATGATCTGTGCTAGTTCTCAGTATTATTTAACAGTGGGACTGAAAAGTATGTCCAGTCTCAATATTGCTTAACACCAAACGAGGAAGTCAGTTTGGTCTGTTTCATTTAGTAAATGAAACTGGGCAAAAAAAGTACACTTAAGTTCTCAGAAGCACAGTATCTGCCACAAAGATGTGGAAAACCGTTCTATCATGTTTTATTATCTCTGTAATTGTCATTAGCAAAATGAAGCTGAATTTGTGATTTTTACTGAACGGGGAGAAGAAGTGTCCAGAAGTCAGGGCTCTTTCACAAGTATTGAGAATCCACTTCAGGCCGACAAACTCAAAAACAACACAGAACTCGTTGCCTCGAGTGAGAAACCCAGGTGTGGAAACCCGGTTTGAGGTGGGGCAGGCACTGGCGTCCAGGTGGGCTTGATCAGGGCCCACGCAGAGGTTCTGGGTTACTCCTCCCGGGCCACAAGGCTGACCCAGAGCAGGGGAGGGGCGCACAGAGCCATGGGAACTGAACTGTTCCCAGAGCCGAAGGGGCGTTCTGTTCCCAAAGGAGGAAGGCTGGTGTGCTGGACGGACCCCAGTCCCACCGCGCGGCACCCCTGCCGTGTTTCTTTGATAGCTCAGCGGTGTGCATAGAGAAATCACTGTGCTCTGTGATGACCATGCTGTGACTGGTGTTCTCTCATTGGCTGATACAAACCAGTAACCCTGCTTCTCGGCTGCGGTTGCGGTTTTAGTTGTGGTCCCAGAAAAGAGCTCTTGTGTCTCCTCAGCTAATTAGCCCTCAGGTGTTTCTGTTGCGTGTGCTGATACGGATTGACCTGCGTCTCCACCACCTGTGCCGGTGCGCTGACTGTGGCCAGTCGAGGGATTGGGTCTGGGTTTTGTGCAATAATTAACTTTACCATAGTAATTACCTGATTTTTTTTTTTTTTTTTTTTTTAGAAATCATAGCACTCTAAAAATATTTTTTTATATTTTATGTATTTATTCTTTTAGACAGAGGAGAAGGGAGAGAAAGGGAAAGAAACATTGTCACATGCCCCTCTCACACCCTCAACCGGAAACCTGGCCTGCAACCCAGGCTTGTGCCTTGACTGGGAATCGAACCAGCGGCCATTTCAGTTCACAGGCCAGCACTCAGTGCACTGAGCCACACCAGCCAGGGCAGAAATAGCGTTGTAAAGCTTGACGTGACTTGAGCTTCTCAGTAAGACTTAATTCTCAAATTAAACAGTACCAAAACCCAGAGCGTTTGGGCCATAGCTACATGTGGTTCAGTCTTGAGCAAACTAAGTGTACACGTCAGCCATGTGACCTGTGGTACCGAATGGGGTGTTCTCCTCCTCCGAAAGTTTTGTGTGTGCAGTGGGCGTGCAGGTCCTCAGCGTGTAAACGTGTGTCTGGTGTGTGCCACACGCCGAGTTCTGGATGCTGGCGCCACAGCAGCCGCAGAGACGAGCGGGGTCTGCGCCCTTGTGGGGGCGTGGATGAGGATAACCAAAACTCAGTGAGCAGAGGTATCTTTCAGCTCTTCTGAAAACCTAGCATGATCTCAAGCAAAAGCTTTTTTAAGGGCCCAAAAACCCAAGTATGTTACCAAGAGAATTTCAGGTGGCTCTTACTATTCTAAGAAAGTCGAAGTAATGTTATAAATAGGGACTAGGAGGGAGGCGGGGCCACTCGAGATGTTACAGGACATGTCCCCAAGAAAAATGAGAGGCAGGCATGCAGAGAGCTGGGAAGGCTCCGCCCAGAGGGGACGGCATGGCCTTGAGGTGGGAGCAGGCTGAGCCCAGGAAACCTGAAGACTGGCAGGAGCTTCATGGCTGGTCAGGGAGAGAGAGGGCCTGGGCCTGGAGGTTGTCGGGCTTGAGACAGAGTGTGGTCACCAGCTTGGGCGGCACCCCACTTGCTCAGGAAGCCATTAGGTGTTTGGAGCAGTGATGGGATCACGTTCAGTCTTCAGACACATCACTTTGGCTGCTGCGGGACTTCGGGCTATAGAATGAGAGCAGAACTGGCACTGCATTGAAAGGACTCGGCAGTGGTTTGGGCAGGAACGGGTGCTGGCTCGGAGGCTGGGCGATAGGGGCAGGTGGACACATTTAAATGCAGTCGGTGAAACTTGCGGGCGGGTTGCAGGTGGTGGTTGAAAAAACGGCCAATGAATGACTTAGGTTTTGTGACTTAAGCAATTTATTGAGGTGAAGCAGACCTAAGCAAACCATTTTGGATAGTTTGGCACGGATTACATTGGAGATGTCTGGAAATGAAAAGGGGCTGGAGAAGTCAGTTAAGCATTCACCGAGGACCTCGAGTCCTGGAAACTATAAGTGTCTCAAGGAGGAGGGAGGAGGGACACAGCAGACGGCTGTTGGGAAGTAGAGGAAGAGCAGGACAGAGGCCCACTGCCCACACCTGACAAGGTGGAAGTCCCTGGGGATGAACGCAGGGTCGGAGGGGGTCTGGAAGGTCGGGGGGCAGGAGCAGGAGGCGGTGTCTGCGCAGAACTCTTCTGAGGCTGAGTTGTCAGGGCAGTAACCAGGGACCGCTGAGGACCGAAGAATGTCCGTTGTCATTTTGAGTTTATTTTTAAATTGGAGTATGCCAACGCAAATTTGTGTGGTGTTGGAACAATGCATCAGAGAAGAAGAAATTGATACCAGAGAGAAAGGATACTTAGAAAGCAAAGCCCTGCTCCGGTAGCTCAGTTGGTTAGAGAGTCATCCCGATGCACTCAGGTTGTAGGTTCGATCCCCGGTCAAGGCACATACAGGAATCAACCAATGAACGAGTCAGTAAGTGGAATGAGACCTCAGTGATATTCTCTCTCTCTCTTTCCTCCCTGTCTCTTCCCATCCCTTCCTCCCTTCTTCTTTCTCTATAAAGTCAATTAAAAATTATAAAAAAAGAAAAAGAAACAAAGTTTGGTGGCCACAGGGCTGGGATTGATCTCAGCAGTGGAATCGCTCTTCTTTGATAGGCGCCAGGGACACATCCGCTCGAACAGGAGACAAGGCAGAGAAGTGGCTGTAAATATTCTTGGTCCGTAACTCAGGGTGGTCAGACCCAGAGCGTCCCGGTCCCGGTGAAGTGCGGAGTGAGGCCGCCCGCTGAGAAGGGGGGAGGGTCGCGGAGGTCACCGAGGGAGCGTGGGAGAGGACCACCCTGCAGAGTGGAAAGCAGCATGCCGCCGAGGCGGGATCATCTGGTAGCGTCAGGTCTCTTTCGAGATTCCTGCTCGCGAAATAAAGCAGCGCCAGTGTCAGCATTTAGCTACACAAAACTGCGTCAGCAGGTCCTGGGGGTTCGCCAGCTTTGCATTTCTCCAGGTGGGAACCTCAGGGGGAGAGAAAAGCAAGAATCAAGGATGTTGGTGAGGTGGACCATAGGCCGCGGGGTGCAGATGGGGACGTAGAGCGGTGGAGACCGGGGGCAAGGGGGTTGGTGGGTGGTGGAGGCGGTAGAATTGGGCTGGGGGCCTGTGCGCAGATTCAGGCATTGCCAGAGTGGCCTCTGGGAGTACGTGAGCAGATAAAGAGACGTGGTCCCACCAAGATGCTTGAAATGGAGGTTTTTTAAATCGGTGAGGCCAGGGGCTTGACAGTGACAACGAGTGGCTGAGCTGCAGTGGAGTGAAAGATTTTTGGAAGAGAAAAGGTCAAGGGGCGCAGGGGTCAGGATGTTAGATGGGTCATCCAAGGGAAGGTTGGAGGCCCAACAATGATGACAAGAGAGGAAGACAGTGCGTCAGTGCTAATTCATTTGATCAAAATATAGAGGTTATCAGCCCTGCTGGTGTAGCTCAGTGGATTGAGCGCAGACTGGGAACCAGACGGTCCCGGTTCGATTCCCAGTTGGGGCACATGCCTGGGTTGCAGGCCAGGTCCCCAGTGAGGGCCACGTGAGAGGCAACCATACATTGCTCTTTCTCCCTCCCTTCTCCTCTCTCTAAAAAAATAGATAAATAAAAAATATAGAGGTTATAAGGTTATCAGTTGCTGAATCTGCACATGTTAACAGAGAACAATGCCCAAGCCACGTTTATATACATAATCACCACGAATAGCGGGAGCCGTGCCTCCATTCGTGGGGGCATCCACGGCGCCCCGTGCAGCACCGTCACAGCGCAGACGCCTCTTTGGTTAGCAGATGCGGCCGCCGCTGCTTCGACCATGGTGTCCGCGTCTGCCCCGTCGGTGTACAGCGTGCAGGCCCTCTCCCTCCTGGCGGAGGTAAGTGCACACCTGCCTGCCATCCCTTACGGAAGTGACTGCGCCCGGGTCCTGGGGACGGCGTGTCTTCTCGGGCCAGGAAGCAGGGTGGCCCCGTCCCAGGGAAGCTCCGTCGGTCTCGGCCTCGAGCTGCCCCAGAGCGTCTTCTGCTAGGCTGTGTGTACCTTGAGGACGAACTTCCTTATCGTCACTGGGTTCAGGAGATGTCCGTTGTCTCCCCGTCCCCTTCTGCTAGGTCCTGGCGTCGCTCCTGGACATGGTCTACCGAAGTGACGAGAAGGAGAAAGCCGTGCCTTTGATCTCGCGTCTGCTCTATTATGTGTTTCCTTACTTGCGCAACCACAGGTAACGGCTCTCCGCCGTGGCCCGCCCACGGGCCGGACCGCAGGTTACGGGACATGCATCTGGGGCTTTCCTTGGCTGTCTCTGACCTCGACCCCTCTCTCGTCCCACCCCCATTTAGCGCCTACAACGCTCCCAGCTTCCGGGCGGGCGCTCAGCTGCTGAGCTCTCTGAGCGGTTACGCCTACACGAAGCGGGCCTGGAAGAAAGAAGTGCTGGACTTGTTCTTGGACCCCACGTTCTTCCAGATGGACACGTCCTGTGCACAGTAAGAATGCCGCCCCGGCCCCGTGGTCCCGACTCTGCACTGGAAGAGGGTTTCGTCTCTACAAAGCCTTCTCCTACCTGAAAGGGCCACAGAGTTAGTGGCCACCCAGACTGTAGGACACCCCAGTCATAAACTCCAGGCTGTGTACTCGTGAGAAAGGCCTTAAGTCTTTTCAAAGCACCAAGGTGCTTTTTCTTTTTAATCAGCAGAATTTCAATTAAGAGCATATTGTTTCTAAAGAGCTTACTATGAGGTCCCAGCGGTTCTTGGTCTCACGCTGCTCTATCTCGTCATGACGGAATACTTGGCACTGCTGCGTCCTTGTCCACGTCTCAGCTGGCCCTCAGCGGGTACTTTTTGGGTGCTCGCAGCTGTCAGGACTGAACTGGTAGCCGAGGGCCATAGAGATGCAACTGCAAAGTGAACTTCCTGTGCCTTTTTCTTAGAGGTCAACAGAGCCAGTCAGTGGCTGTCCTCCTGGCGTGGCCGACCGCGTCTTGATTAGTGGCAAGGATAGAGGGTGCAGACTGGTCAGTTTTTCCGTGTGGCCTGGGAGTTTGCCCCCTGCCATCCCAGTAGCTCCCACCCTGTAACCCCGTCAGCCTTTGGGAGCCCATTTGAAGGCTTGTACTTGTCTTCACTGCCCCCCATTCTTCTACCGACGGGAGGGCAGGGAACCACGCTGTGTGGGCGGGTCTAAGGGCAGCCGCTGGAAGAAGGCGCCATGCCTTGCAGTGGAAGTCCCCTTTCATGCGGAGGGGGGAGTTACTGGTCGTTCTCTACGTTGCTCACTCCATTTTTCATTCCCTGTTTAAGGTTATGAATGAAAAGCTTTGGCTGAGCTTTCCCTGATATAGTTAAAATGACTCATTTCACCACTTTTTCAGAAAGTAGTCAGTGGGTCTGAGAGGGGCGTGGTCTTTTCTTCATGCTTTTAATCAGACTGTCATCTTTTGCATATTTAACTAATTTTGCTTTTTTTTTTTTTAAACTAATTTTGCTTTTTTAATATCCAGTTGGAAGGCCATTATTGACCATCTTCTGACTCATGAGAAAACAATGTTTAAAGATTTAATGAGTAAGTTCTGGGTTACTTGCACCTAAGTCACACTTTAAGGGACCAACGCCACCATAATCAGCTTTGACCCATCTTCCAGAAGCCCCCCCGAACCTCCGTGGTGGCATCTGAGCCGCAGACCATATGCGATGGATGAGCACAATGTGCCGGGGTCCCGTCTGTGGACAGGGCGCCTTAACAAGCTTTTCTACAGCTTTGTGGTGGAGGAAAACTTGGGAAAGTCGTGCTGAGTTTACCATCATTCATTAGGAGTACTTTTCTATACTTCACGTTTTCTTCTGTTGTAACAGAACCACTCTGGGTTCTGTTGCCCACCACCAAAAATAGCCCGTGACTCCCAACGCCAGAGTCTTATGAAAAGGAAAGGAACTATTTATTCAAAAGTTATACAGGATTGAAATAATGGCGGAATTTTTCCGTTAAATCCCACTCCCTTAAAAGGAAAAGCAGCACCCACCAACACACATGGTCCTGCCCCGCGCTTGCCAAACCAAGCCTGTCAGAGGTACCGTCTCTCAGGAACAGAAGCTGAAGTCTAGCTCAGCTGGGCAGTCCCGTTTTAACATCCTGGCTTCTCCCAGTCATCTGTGCTTGGCTAGGCTTCCGCTCTGCATCTGAAACCGCATGGCCCCTCCTCGTGGTGGGCCGGTGGGGATCCTTCTGCATCCTTTCGAACTGCGTGGCCAAGATAGCATGACTTGCCTGCGCTCGAGTTTAAATCCTGGTGCCAATCTCCCTCTGAAACCCCGTTTCTGACTCCTCCCACAAAGGGTCACACCTGCCAGTACGCTCGTGGCTTCTGCTTTTCTCGGCTGCCACTGTTAGTCCAGGCAGGCTTGGCCCCCCGGGGTGGAGGAACTGCTTCCAAGCTGCTCGCGCAGGCCCAGTAACCAGGGGACAGACAGCCTTGCGGCTGCATCGTCCATTATAGTCACGCCTATCGAAACACTGGCCAAGTGCTTTAGGTAACAAAGTAACTCTCAGGGGCCCTGCTCTGCTTCCCCTGCCCCCAGCCCTGGTAGTGGGGGTTTCTGTTTTGGAGACCACTCTATTCCCTGTTATACTGTCTCTTATCATTAAGTATTGTTGAAGAAATAAGTGTTTTTACCAGAAAAAATACAAATAATAACTACATGCTCTTACTAGTAGTTTTCTCACTAAATGGAACTTATTTCTTTCATTTATTGTAGACATGCAGAGCAGTTCCTTAAAACTGTTCTCAAGTTTTGAGCAGAAAGCCATGCTGCTGAAGCGCCAGGCTTTTGCCGTCTTCAGCGGCGAAGTCGATCAGTACCACCCTTACCTGCCTCTGATACAAGGTAAGAAGGCGGGCGCCCCGCCCCGCCAGCCCCCCGAGGGGCTGAGGCAGGCCGGCTGCTGGAGGGGCCCCAGCTTGCCCTGGCGGAATGTTGTCTGAGTGCCCAGCAGGGGCTGTGGCAGAAGAACTTCAGAAATAGAGCAGCAAACCTGAAACTTCGTGTTTAAAATCAGTTATGACCCTGCTGTTAGTTTTTATTAGGTGGTTTTCGGAAGTCTGACTCTCTCAGCACTGTCTTTTGCTAGACTCCTCCTGCAGTCAGGAAACTTCGAGTTCACAGTAAGTACTGAGGCCAGTGAATGAGCAAGATTTTGGAGAAGTACCTCATTTTTCCATAACAAGTTTTTCTCTTCTTCACACTCACTATGTTGTCTTGTCTGCCTCAAAAATGAGCTAGTGTAGCTATTGCACCTGATTTTGAAGCGCTTTTCCCTCCTCCAGATGGGAAAGAACTCCCAAGTAGGGATGGGATTCCCGTAAGACTCACAGTATATGTGGGATCAACTAAAGCTCATGTAGTTCTTGACGGATAGTTTGTTTCTATTATGGAGACTATTGTAACAAACAGTTTCATACACACAGTGGTTATACAAGCCCATGAGTGTTTGCAGACAGTCACATGGCCACCACCACAGTCAAGGCAGAGCACCTCCGTCCCCCCAAAAGTTCCCTTGTGCCCCTTAGATGACACCCCCGCCATGGCAGCCGCTGAACTGCTTTCTATGCATATGGTCTCGTCTTTTCAAGAGTGTCACATAAATGTAATTAGCGCAGTGAGACATGGCCTTGAGCCTGGCTTCCTGGACTTGGCATAATGTGTCTGAGGGCCATCCATTCTCCTGAATTCATCCGTAGCTCTTCCTTTTTATTGCCAAATAATATTCCGTTCTGTGACTTGCTTGCCAGTTCACCCACGGAAGGGTGTTCGGGTTGTTTCCAGGCAGAGTTTTGATGTAAATTGTTGTTACTCGGTCAGCGCACGGGGCACATGCTGTCCCCCGAGTCCTCCCGGTGGCTCCAGAGCTGCGCCGATTGTCAGCCCACCTCCCCGCCTGATGAAGTGTTTGCAGGCTCCTGTTCTGCTCCCAGCATCAACAGCTTTCCCCATTGCTCATGTGACAGTATATTTGCAGTGATAAAGGAGCTTTAGACATCAACTGACATGATTTCAGCACGTAAAGCACAGAAGGAGATTTTCCCTTTATCCCAGGCTGGGAAGTGAACATTTGGATACTGCCTTGCCTTTCCTGAGTTGCTGCGGGAGGCTGATCTGATCGGGGGTGGCTGGGAATGCCAGGCAAGGTGATAGCAGCCCTCCGAAGCCTCTGGCTGAAAGCAGAGTCTAAGCTGAGCTTGGCTGTCTTCCTGCATAGCGTTGAGGGAAATAGGATGGGAGCCCAGCGTCCAGGAGTTCCCGCATAGCGCCTGTGCCGGTGTTGCGTGCACAGGTTCCTGGCGCGAGGTCCCAGTGCAGCCCGGAGCCAGCTCTTTGGGGGGGCGGGGGGGTGGGTGAGTCGAGGACTTGACCCTCACAGGGTTTAAACATCCAGCGGTTCTGCAAAATCATGCCTCAGAGAGGGAGGGAGAAGTATGGGTGGTATACTGTTTGTGTTAGACATTCTATTTATACATGTATGTAACGTATTTATACGTGCACAAAACAAAACCAGCGTCCTGCTGACTTAAATAGGAAGTGGCGGGGATCTCGGAGGAGGCGTTGCTCTCTGAACAAGGTCGATGTGCACGGGGCGGCGGTGGGGCAGGCTGAGCATCTCCGCGCTCTGGACTCAGAGTGACGTACATTTGACATCGATCACAAAAGGAGCTGTGAAAAAGCCCAAAGCAATTCTTCTCCTACGAAAAAGGAAAAGGACAAAATGCTGTTTGTCTAAAATGAGGAGAAGGACCGACATTGCCCCCACAAAGGCCCCTGATGAAGGACCGGAAAGATCTGGAGGCAGCTTTGAAAATCCTCTTCTGATAATTCCGACCTCCGTGTGGTCTCCGCGTTGGCGTCGTTTGGCTGCCTCTTCACTTTCCCGTTGGGGCTTTTGGCGTTCCGGGTTACAGGCTTCTCAGATGCCCAGGCCAGAATGAAATTTAAAAATTAAATAGGTTTAAAAAACCAAAAACCAGGGATCTCACCTCCAGGTTCCTAGCTGGTCCTGCCACCTGTCCTTCACCTTTCAGTGCTCCGCTAGTTGGCTCAGGCATTTTGTTCAAAGGTGTGTGTTTAAACGTCCATTGGGGAATGGAACCAGGTGCAGAAGCCGGCGCTTTAGAAGCGGCAGCGTGCTTGCCAGGTGTCTGAGAGGCACACACAGCCCGCGTTTGCCGGGACACTTGTCGAGGCAAGAAGCAGCACCCCATCAAGCTAGCTCGCACACAGGCTCTTAACCAGCACAGCCATTTGCTGTAGCAAGTCGGGTTCCTCAGAAACCTTGAAGCACGGGGAAATGCCACTGTACACATGCTCGTTGCCATGACGAGTGGCAGCGTTGTTAGGGGCCACCAGAGTTTAACTCATGACAGTTTTTTCCTGCAGGAGTTAAAAGTTTTCGTCATGGATATCCCATGTAAACTGTATTGAATAAATCTATTTTGTTCACTCACTCCACTTCCTACTTATCGCCACCAAAACAGGTGTCCTCTGCCCCCCCGATGTCTATGGTCTGATGGTCCCGTCACTCGCCAAGGACTGTCTTTGGTGTCTGTGCCTTGTGTTTCACATTCTTAGAAGACAGTTCAGGTGTCACTGATCACAGGCTGAATTCTTGGCTTCAGCCAGAGTGAACAAAGAGGGGGGCCGGGGTAGATGGGGACAAACACGTCCTCCCAGCACCCACTCCATACACGGGGTGGCAGCGAAGTGTCAAAGCAACGACAATTCATTTTTCTTTTTGTCTTCGGGGAAATGCAAAACTGCATATTTGTGTGACGTCTTTAAAATCTTCTTTCCGTAGAACGCCTGACAGACAATCTCAGAGTCGGACAGACATCCCTAGTTGCTGCTCAGATGTTTCTGTTTTTCAGAGTTCTGCTGCTAAGAATATCTCCCCAGCATTTGACTTCCTTGTGGCCAATAATGGTCTCTGAATTAGTAAGTACAAACGTTTCACCCTTGAAAGCACACAAAAAAGGGAGAAGGAGAGGGAGAGAAACGTCGATGTACAAGAGAAACATCATTCCGTTGCCTCTCACATGCCCCCAACCAGGGACCTGGCCCACAACCCGGGCATGTATCCTGACTGGGAATCCAACCTGTGACCTTTTGGTTCACAGGCTGGTGCTCAATCCACTGAGCCACACCAGCCACGGCAGCCTAGTTAGTTTTAAGAAAGAACAGTCAGGGAGAAACTCTGAAAACCTAATAGAATGTAGAAAACGTTTACATTTGCAGGGAAATCTTACTGGCAAGGGTGTCTTCCTTCCTGCACCAGGAAGAGGTGAACAGTCGTATCTCGGGGAATTCTTATCAGTGCAGAAGACAGTCAAGTGGGCAGCGCAGAGCTCTGGAGGGATTGTGCAGAATGGGAGCTTTTTGTAGAAAATGAGGATGGGACAGGGAAGCCACTAGCCAAAGAAAAGAGGGTTCCAGGACACGGAACGGGACAGGTTTTTATCAAGCACATTACCTCTTCTTCTGGGAACCGTGGGGGGCCCTGTGACAGGGTTGACCAGAACATGCCAGGCTTGCCGATTCAGATTGTGGCTTTGGAGAATGTGGGAACTGCAGTTACTTCAGGTGTTAAATCTGCATTTGGTGTCACGGGCTGAGCACAAGTGACGTTCTTTTGGAACTGCGGTTTCCTCTTTAACAGCAAGGCTGTCTTTTCATCTTGTCGATTGTTTCTTTTGCTTTATTTGCTCTTTTTGTGGACATAAAATCATAAACATTAAGCGAGGGGTCATCTCTTTCAAATAGTAACCTGAATTTCCCTTTCATTTTTAAGATTCAGACATTCATACAGCTCGAGGAAGACCTGAAAGCTGACGATGAGTTGTCGAGGTGAGTGGGTGGGGTCTGCGTGCACACGTGCAGGGCGGTGCACGCCCCTTCACGATGTGGGGTTGTCCCACGGAATGCTGAATGCCCGCTTCTGGAAGCGCTTGTGACGGGGTCACCTATTTTGATAATTTCTTAAAAGTAAAAAAACCTGTTCACGGACGTTATGTTATCAGTCCACAGTTGGTGTGCTTTGTAAAGGCCAAAACTCAAAACGTCAATGTGGAGTAAGGGAAGGTTTATTGATCAAGAAGGTTTATGGGTCATTTATTCCTAACCTAGAAGATGGGAGACTTAGTGGTGCCTCAGATCCATCCGAAGAAAGTACAGACTTCAGGCTTCTTTCATGCCAAGGGAGGGGCAGCGGGAGGGGTAAGGGGTGACCGATGACCACAGACATCTGGGCGCCATCGGGGATCTGAGGCGGACGGTGTTTCTGCCGACCCCGGTTTCAGTGAGTGCAGTGCGGAGGTTCCTGCCAGTCTTTGATAAACAGTACGTACTTGCCTTAACGCCTGCGAGAGAAGGTTTCTGATAAGTGGCTATTTTATCTTTGTAAAACTCAAGCCACGAAGCAGAATTTCTCTCATGACTAGCATGTCTATATGCAAGAAGTTATCTGCCTGAAGGCGGTGGGAGCAAAGCCAGCATGAACAAAATGGAATCAGAGAGGTGTAGCATTTTACTCTGTTACAGTCGCATAGGCAAATAGAGTGCAGCAGATGTGAATGAGTTTGTAACAAGAGTTTCTTTGCAAATCTACAGAAACAGCAACAAAATCAACAGAACGAAAGTTTTGGTCCCTGACTCCATAGGGGAGATACCCCAGAGTGAACTCATCTTATATTTATCAGCTTGCAAATTCTTGGACACGGCACTTGCTTTTCCACCTGACAAGATGCCGTTGTTTCAAATGTAAGTCAGATAAGAGTGCGTGACTTTTCTCCTCAGCGCTTTCACTGTTCTTTCCTGTCTAGTGCATGAGAAACCGCAGTCTGGTTACTAGTGGCCCACGGGCCCACTCAGCTCACCACAGCTCAGATTGCTGACCTCTTGTGGTTTTATGAGTTTGGTTCACAGTGAGGGGGCGGGGGTGTAGGTGCTTTTTGCTACTGAACGCTTATAAAACAGGAGTCGTGCCCTGGTGGTCCTCACTGCCTTTGTGTGGACTTTTTTGTCTTTGTTTTTCATTCAATAAATGGAACATACTGTCTCCAAATCACTTTGCCCCCGTGGGCTTACATTTCCTGTAGGTTTAACACAGCTGCTCGTGCATTTAATTTCATGCCTGGCCCCAGAAGCCCCTTCTCTGTGTTGTTCCAGTGAAGAGAGTAATAATGTAGAAATGTCTGTGGTTCAAAAACCTGTTCTCCTTAAACGCATGTGACTAAGCGAGAGAAGCCAACCTGAAAAGATTACCTACTGTGCGATTCCAACTCCATGATATTCCTAAAGGGCCCCGTAAAACTATGAAGACAGTGAAAGATCAGCCGTTTCCAAGGGTCAGGGGAGAGGGAGGCGGAGCACGGGGTCTTTAAGGTGGCGGAGCCGCTCAGCGCGATGCTGTGATGCTGGGGCACATCACTCTACGTCGGTCCCTGCCCGTGGATGGTTCACAGCCAGCAAGCGCGAGTCCCTGTGGGACTGTGGGCCCCGGGTGACGTCGACCTGTCACTGCAGGTTCATCGATTGTCACGAGTGTACATGCTGGCGGGCAACGAGGGTCGTGGGGAGGCTGTGCCGTTGGGGACAGGGGTATACAGGCGCTCTCTCCTTTCTGTTCAACTTGGCTCCGAGCCTAAACCTGTTCTTAAAAAGAAAGCCTGTTTTAAGAGTGGGTTCTGGCATGCACGACCATGCGGAGCCGCATGTTCGCAATGGGCAAAAAGCGGAGGCAGCCCGAGCGTCCGTCGGTTGATGAATGGACAAGTCACGTGTGACCTGTCTGTGCAGTGAAGTGTGCAGCAGTACATAGGCGTGAAGCACTGACACGCTACAACATGGATGAGCATGGCAACATTAAGTGAAAGAAGTCAGACACACAGGACCCTGGAGCGTATGAGTCCATTTGTAGGAAATGCCCAGAGCGAGGGAGTCTGTCGAGGCAGAAGCTGTACCAGCTGTTGCCTACACGAGGGTGGTGTAGGGGACTGAGGGGGGATGTGAGCAGGAATCCTCGTATTTGCAGATAATGAAAATATTCTAAAATTAATTATGGGGATGGAGTACAATTCTGTGATATAGTAAAAGCCATTGCATTGTACACTTTAAATGGGTGAATTGTGTGGTATGTGAATTATCTCAATAAAACTATTTAAAAAAATTTTTAAGTGGGCCCTGAGCCAGCATGGCTGACCTTGGGTTTTCTCGTGCAGTTATAGGTGGGCGTTTGTTCCGGAAGTGGACACGGAGGCCACTGCCGCCCAATCGGACCTGGAGGAGGGTCACCAAGAATGCAGACCCCACACAGTTAGGATTCTAGAACTTCTCAAATTGAAATATGGGGTAAGTGCTTCCCTTTTTAAAACGTATAGTCACAGAAGAAGGGAGGAGGGCTCAGGGAACCATTTCAGTGTGCCACCTGCTTTTAGTAACGTGGAACAAGGTTCGGAATGTCTCTTATCTGCGTGTTAAAACTTGGAGGTGGTAAGAAACCCCACCTCTGCTTTTTCTGTGCCACGTTCTCATCCCAGCTGCTGAGAGGTGAGGCTCCCGGATGACGCAGTCACATCGAAGCCCCGTGGGTTCCTTGGAGGAAGGAGGTTCTGCTGCAGGAAGGGCAGGGCGTTCGGTGGGGGGTGGGCTTTGGGTGAAGTCCTGGAGGGAAATGTCCCCAGGAGACCTGCCTTCTGTGTTTGTGCTGCTGTTCTTAGTGCTGATGATGAGTTTTCACGAAGGACCCGTCTCTTAGGATTGCGTTTTTATGGGGTTTTACTGTTCTGTTTTACTTTGTTCTTTCAGGACCCGAGCAGCTCCGACGAGATCCCCGTGAAGCGGGAACTCCCGCTCCTGCGCCAGCGGTCCGTGTCCAGCATCGGGCAGCTGATGCCCTTCTTCCAGACGCTCAGCTGTGCTTTTAAAGCCCAACCCGCACTGCCCGCTGACTCCCGGGCACCTCCCTCCTTTGAGTTTCCTGCCACAGACAGTCCCAGCATCTTGAAACAGCTGGAGGAATGTGTTGAGCACGATTTCTTGGAACATCTGGACTGTTAACCGTCTGAGACGATTCGTTGGTTCCTTCACTGACTTCAGCGGAAACCAGGATGGATTCCGAACCAGAAGAGGGCCAGGGTGGGCTTCTGAAAACAAGCCCGTTTCAGCTCCGAAAGCAGCTTTCAGATCACTTTCTGTTGGGCAACAAAGCATACCTCCCTAAATGCCTGGAAATATATCTGGATGGAATTATATGTTTCTTCCTCACTTTATGTAAAGAAAATAAAGATAATATATCATCTCACAAGAGCACAAACTTTGTAAGTTGGAGTAAAGTATGAGGAGAATGAGGAACCGTTTGTTGTTGCTGTTGCCGATGCAGGCCTGTGTCAGTGCGCTTCTCTGACGTTGTAACTTGTTGACTATCATGTTTACCCTTTTGCACATATGTCCTTTAAAGTGTTTATTTTAGTACTTCATTTTAGAACTAAAATATATTTTCTGAAAACAGCAATGGCCCGTGACGATGGACTGTTTAGCAACAGTGGATGCTTGAAGGAGTTATCTGTCTGTATTTAACTCTTGCCCATTAAAATCTCCTGTTTGCACTGCTCCGCTGAGTAAAAAATGCCTGGTTTTCAGAAGCCCACCAGCTGTCCCTGTAGCTATGTTCCCCCGCGCACCCTGCCAGGCCTTCCCGCCTGATGCGATCAGCCAGCCCAGTCCTGGAGTGAGCAGCTGTCACGGAAACTGCCTCTCGGGACTCCTGCCTCTGCTGCGCTCCCTCCTGGGACGTCTCTGTCACTGTGCCCACATCCCTGCTCACGGAAGCAATCCCTTCCTCAGCGCGGACTTCTCTAGCCTGGCCGCAGGTCACCCCACAGTTTCGAAGCCTTTTTGTCTGGTGCCAGCTCCCCCATTTAGAATCCTGGCGGGGTACCCCTCCTCTGCCGGGGCTGGCCCTGCAGACCTGCTTCTCCCGTGACCCCTTTTCAGCTACCAGAGCGTGAAATCGCTTTCCTGGCCAGAGGACACCTACTGTCCTAAGGAGTGTGTTCCCATCATCCTTTCTGGGGACGAGGTGGGATTTGACTCACGCTCCGCAGCTGATTGGTCCGTGTGCAGCGCAGAGGAGCTGCGTGCATCATTCGCCCCGATGGAGGGTCTGGGGAGCACAGAGCTACTTGGGGCCCCAAATGAGGGCTAATGGGAAGGATCGAAAGGCACTGCGGTTATAGGGATGTGGATATTCAGGCAAATCCGTGTTAAAGTTTACACGGAAAGTGTTTTTGGGTGTTGGAGGATGCCTTTGAAAACATTTGCAAGTTTGGCCACTAAAATTTTAAATGTTGAAGTGTAGAGTTATAAATTCTGTGTCACTATGTGTTACCTGTCAATCAGGTCATGAGACAACCATTTGCTCATTAGTAGTTAATATCAAGGTGAGTATAAACGTTCGTCTATCAAAATTCATGAAACTAATAACAACTTATTTATATCATCAGCTATTATGCCATGAAAGGCAGTTCTTATATCTGTGCTTGGATGAACAAATTTTGTTTTTCATTTTTTTTCTCTCTAGTATCTAAACTCAATGGTCTCTGATAATACCATGTGTAATTTAATACTTACTCAAAAGAAATCTTACAGGACAGGGATTCAACAACCCATCCCTGGTTCTTGTAGGACGCTACAGAAGTCTAATAAACATGGTGTGCATTCGCTCTCTTCCTGTGTCAGTGCAAACCACGGTGCTTGAAGATACAGGCTCTGGTGTCAATTTGCCTGGGCAAATATTTTGTGCCTTGTTTTCCTCGTCTGTAAAATGGGAATATCAATGGTAACGACCTCTCTGGGTTGTAGCAACTAAGCATCCTGCCACATCTGTGGTGTCTACAAACAGTTCTGATCATGCGCCCATCAATAAAAACGAAGCCTGTGCCCCCCCCCCACCCCCGTATCCCTAAGCCTAGGGTTACATTAATTTACCCAAGTACCAGCATACATTGTGTATGTCATAAAGGAGGAACTGGATATTTTTGAACTATGAGAGAAACAAAATGAGCTTCTGGTCTTTTCTTCTTACTTATGCCCAGGGCCCTTCTGCGGCCCGCTGTGGAGGTGACGCCCAGACTCAGCTCCTCCCAGAGTGTGTTTGTGCCAGGTGTCCAGCCTAGCAACCCAGAGGCCACTGCACGGGGCGTCTCAGGACAGGCAGGGCTGCGGGCAGCCAGAGCAGAATGGAAAGACTGTTGCTCTAATGGCTGCGGCGGTGGCAGCAGCCATGTAGCCATGTGTGGCCGTGAGCGGGGGGGCCAGCTGTGGTGCCCACCGTGTCCCGGGCATGGCTTGCTTCCTTACCGCCCCCATGGAGGTGAGGACGGAGCCAGCAGAACCGAAACCTCAGTCGGTCTCACTCTGAAGCCCTAGGCTCTCAGCCCCGGAGGAAGTTAAACAGGAAAACCTGGAGGTGGCTGCAAGGTTGTGCTTGAGAGGCAGTTTCTCCGATTACCCCACCCACGTGACTTCCTGCAAAATCACCTGTGTGAGGGCCACCATGGCTCCTAGCTCTCAAGGTGTGGTGAGGTGTGTTTTAAAGAACAGGCTTTCCATTGTGTGTTATGCTCAGTTAAATTAGGGGTACAAGTGGCTGAATGCGTGGAAATAGTTGAAATTTTGAACAAGGATCTGGGAGACTAGGCAGAATTCTGTATTGGAATTAAATGCTCTGATGTAAGACAATGCCTTCTACCAGCTGCTATGTGCAATTTAGTGGGACACAGAAACCAGTGACTGTGCAAAACTAGCACCATCACAAAAGAGTATCGTTCATTGGACATGGACCAGCTGAGGAGTTCACCCTCTGTAGCAAGGGGCAACGGACATGCTTTCAGAGAGGAAAGGAGAAAGAGAGAAACATTGATTTGAGAGAGAGACATCGATTGGTTGCCTCCCATATGCACCTGGACTGGGGTTTGGACCTACAGTCTAGGCACATGCCCCGACTGGGAATTGAACCCGCAACTTTGTGGTGTATGGGATGACGCTCTGGTCAACTGAGCCATACTGGCAAGGGCTAATACAGTTTTAATCATAACAAAATCAAATCAAACTCAGCTTTGAAATTTTTTGAAATAAAGATTTCTAAGTAAACTTGAGTGTGTCTGGTACAAGCACCAGAGGGGTGTGGTGAAGCAGTTCCTTCCCGAGGAAAGCCTCTTGCACACCGACCTGCTGTGAGTTCAGCCGAGCGTGCTTGCCTCACATTTCATCCCTGTGAGGAAGCCTTGAGAACGTAGAGTTCTGCAGCATGCTCAATTGTGTTTAAAAAAAAAAAAAAAAAAAAGTGGATGGAGAGGCCAGAATTTGTATGTATAGGTAAGGATGTGTCTTTGCACGAAAGAACTATTGTCTATTCCTGTCGCTGCTCTAACAAATCACCAAAACATAGTGACTTAAAACTACAGAAATGTATTCTCCTCCAGTACCGGAGCCCAGATGCCTGCCATGAGTCTCACTGGGTTGCAACGGACGTGTCTGCAGCATTTCGTTCTCCGAGCCCCAAAATACAGTTTTCTTGCCCTTTCCAGCGTCTAGAACTACATTCCTTGGCCCGTGGCTTCTTCTCCATTTTAAAAGCCAGAAGAGTAGCATCTTCAAAGTTGCTTTCTCCTTCAGTGGTCAAACAGTCCTCCGTGACAAAATTTCTCAGCCTCTGTCTTAGAGACACTTGGGTTTGTTTGGTTGTTTTGTTTTTTTAATTGATTTGAGACATAGAGACATTGCTTTGTTAGTCCACTTATGTGTGAATTCATTGGTTGATTCCTTTTTTTAATCCTCACCTGAAGATACGTTTATTGAGTTTCGAGAGGTGGAGTGGGGAGAGAGAGAGGGAAAGAAATATTGATGTAAGAAAGAAACATCAGTTGCCTCCCCCACACTCCCCAACCTGGGATCAAACCCACAACCTATCACCGGTTGATTCTTCTCTGTGCCGACCTGGGACTGAACCTGCAACCTTGGTTTGTTGAGACAATGCCCTAACCAACTGAGCTACCCAGCCAGGACAGAGACACTTGTGTTTACATCTAGGGCCTGCCTGGATAGTCTAGGCTAACCTCATCTCAAAGGCAAAGTGACTTGTTGAACATCGCGCAGCTAACAGGTGAAGAAGTTGGACTCGGGCCTGGAGAGACACTGCACTATACTATTAAGTTAAAATTCGATTTTGTTTCTTACGAAGTGTTAGTTGAGATGCACCAAATTGATTTCACAACTTATTTAATAAACACAACCTTGACACCATGGAACTTCTATATTTCGGTCACCACTGCACCCTTAATGCCTTGCTTTGCCAGTCAGGAAGAGACGAGAACCTCACAGGTAACAACACAATTGTTTGTGGCATGGTGGGCTCTCAGTTCTTGACATTGTGCAGGACAGATTTCAACACTACTTTCATAATACTAGTCCAGGTGATTTCGAGAGTGCGTTTGTTAAAGCTGGGGACAGTGAAACAAGGGAAGTGCTTAAAATAGGAGGGGCAAGCTCCTACCAACTGGAGTGAGCCTAGGTGGGGTTGCATGGACTCAGGAAACATGTTACCGAGGCAAAAGACAGACCTTTGGAGAAAGAAAGCAAAGATACCTGCCTTAGGAAAGAAGGGGAGGAGTGCATGCACCGGAGCACCCCGGCTCCTTCATCTTAAGGATTTTTATATTTTCTAAAGGCAGGAATTTTAGGGGAGGTCTCAGGAGAGGATCTCAATAGAATAGTCATCAGCTTTCCAGGTGTGCCCTTTCAGGGTGGTGGTTTCTACTGATTGGTCGGCACAAGGGCTGGGATCATTATGAAACTGGAAAGGTCAGCATTCCTGCTGGCCATCGCCACCAGAACCAATAAGCAGAGACAGGGATTGAATCTTTTGGGGTCCTTTATTTAGATGGACGGTGATCTGAGAAGTGGGTTATGTACCCTAACAGAGTGTCTTATATTCCATTTCAAACCAACCCCTTTTATAAGGAGAGGAAAACAAACAGTTAAGGGGTTTGGAATTCAGGGAAAAGGTTAATCAGATAAAAGCTGCAGCTTCTTTCATCTGTTGACTGGCATTTCCTTGTCTGTGCCCTGGGCAGTGGACATCTCTCTCTGGAGCACAAGGGCTCAGATGCCATCTTTTTTTATTTTTTTTTAAATCCTAGCAAACTTTTTTTTAATAGTTATTAAGAATTTATTTATTATTTTCAGAGAGAGAGGAAGGGAGGGAGAAAGAGAGGGAGAGAAACAGCAATGTATGGTTGCCTCTCACATGGCCCTCACGGGGACCTGGCATGCAACCCAGGCATGTGCCCTGACTGGGAATCGGACCGGGACCCTTTGGTTCCCAGCCTGCACTCAATCCACTGAGCCACACCAGCCAGGGCTCCGATGCCATCTGGATGGCTTGCAGTCTTCCTGGGCACAAAGGTGGACTTCTTGTGGTCTCCTGGAATCAGGGTGTCATGCCTTCAGTTCCTGAAACAGTAACTTTTCACATGCTTTAATTACTAAGCTTATTAACTCTTACTCGAAACTAAAATTTCCTGACTCTTGAGTTCCCCCGTCAATTAGTCATTGCGTCTGGTCCTGCAGTCGGCCATGGCAACCACTTAGGCTTTGCTGCTTTTCTGGGCAGGAAGCTGAAACCCAACTGAGGCCTAGATGTTATCTTCAGTTTGACTGAAAAGCTGTCTCTGGGGTCAACAGACCCCAGGCTTTGTTCCTGAGATTATGTGATGCTGATCAGAACCAGAGAGCTTAATGCTTAAGGGAGTGGTCAGCAAGGGAGAAGGGGGCAGGTACGTCAGGGGGCTCCAGTGTTTCTAAGGGGATTAACTATCACTCTTAGGGGATTCACGTTGTGCCATTTACCCAATGATCAGTGGTCAGGGTGACAACAGAACACACTTTTTAACTTTTCCTCATTCATTTATTTATTCATTAATTCAAAAACGTTTGAGTACTTACAAGTCACAAATTTAACTAATCAGATAAAATGAAAACGCTAGTGAGAGAAGAATCTGTAAGGTCTGGTCCCATGTTGTAATTAATATTTAATATATAGTAAGTAAGTCTGATGGGAAACTCGAGAGTTAAAGATTTTAGTGTCAGTTGTAATTGATAGGCCTAAATGACTATTGGAAAGTTGTTATTCCAGGAACTGGAATGCATGACCTTCAGGAGGCTGACAAACAATTCAACCTTTGTGCCCCACAGGGTCTGCTAGCAATACAGATGGTATTGGAGCCACTGTGTTCCAGGAGGGAGTCTGGTGAGGCAGATAAAGAATTGTAGATCAGCAGATAAATGATTACTAAGAAAATGGGTGCTGGACTGCAACTCTTATCTAATTATCTTTTTCCAACCCCCTTACCTGCCCTTTCCTTCTCCCTATAAAAAGGTTGGCTTGAGCCCCGGATGGTTTGGTTCAGTGGATTGAGTGACAGCCCCTGAACCAAAGGGTTGCTGGTTCGATTCCCAGTCAGGGCACATGCCTGGATTTCGGGCCAGGTCCCCAGTAGCGGGTGTGTGAGAGGCAACCACACATTGATGTTTCGCTCCCTCTCTTCCTCCCTCCCTTCCCCTCTGTCTAAAAGAAAAAAAAATCTAAAAAAAAAAAAAAGGGTCAGCTTGAGATGAGATGTTAAGACCGTTGCCATCTGGTCACATTACCAGCATCTGAATAAAGCCTCCCTAGAGATTCAATCCTTGCCTCTCCTCATTGGTTCTGGTAGTGACAGGCAGCAGGGACACAGACTTTTCTGGTTTCAAGTCTGGAGTAATATACACCACATTGTTTACACATTCTGGTGAAGGAATTGGGGTTACATTTTTTATATTTCTGTCTTATTAGTATTTTTACAAAGAAAATACCACTTTTACAGTCATAAAAACACAATGGATATTTTAAAAACCTTTCGATCCTCTTTACCTGCAGTGTACGACAGCCCTTGACTTACTCATTTCTCTATCCTACTCAGCCCAGCTCCTGCCTCAAAGTTGACACCAAATAAGTGTGTCGAGCAAAAGGACTCAATAAATGTGCATTCGAGAAATGTGCATTTTGACCTCTAAAAGGTCAAAGGATGACAATTTTCAGGGTAAATCCAAAAGGTACAAGGTCTCATTTCGTTAATGAGCTTTCCGATCACGTTGACACAGGTGGGGACGGATGGTTTTTCTCAGTGCAATTCACGTCTATCTTTCTAGGCCAACGGCGCACAGCGAGATGCCAAGGCTTCAAACTCGAGACCCTCAAGCCTCCAGGCCCATTTCCGCAGTGACCCCTTTGCGCCAGCCCCGCCTCCGCAGACGCCCTACCCCGCGGGCCCCGCACGGAGCGTCCAGGGTCTATCGCCGGCCCGCCTTTGCCCACCGTTGCCCGCCAGACAGTTTGCCTTTCCCGCACACCCAACCCAATAGTGCCTGCAGGCGGAAGTGAGTGGGCGTGCCCCTCGCGACACGCCCCGGAAGTGGGCGGGGCCGCGCGGTCACCACAACAGTCCCCGCGGTCTCCCTCCCGGTCGTGCTGCGACAGAGGCCGGTCCTGGCTTTGTAGCTCGCTCAAGATGGCGGCGCAGCCACCCAGCGGGATCCGCCTCAGCGCGGTGAGCATTCGCGAGGGGTGGAGCGGCCGTGTCCCAGGAGGGCGGGCAGGCGGGCCGGCGAGGGGGGGCCGGCAGTGGGCGGCGGCGCCTCGCCGCGGGCGGCTGGGGCCGCGTTGGGGTCGGGGAAGGGGGCAGCCGTCCCGGTCCCGTCCGCGGGGCGGCCAGCAGGGCCGGGCGGGGCTGCGTCCCGGTTTCTCCGCGTTAGGTTTCTGTTTTGCGCCCGAGGCTTCGGGGCGGGCCGGGGTCGCGGCCCCTCCTTCCGGCTCCTTCTGGGCTGTCTGGCCGCTCCGGTCCGCCCGCAGGGCCTGGGCGGCGGACTCGCCAGCCCCGGACCGCGCCAGCCCCCTGACCCTCCCGGCCTGCAGACCCTCGGGCACTCCGGAGCGGGCGGGAGCGGCGGGCTGCGGCCAGAAGTGCCGGCGGCCTTGACCTTCTGGCGGCGGCGCGGGGCGTAGCGAGCCCGGACCAGTCTGACTGGTTGAAATTCCTGGCGCTTCCCTCTAGTGAAGCCCTCGGGCCGGGTCTCTGAGTCCGCGAGCTTTCGGTTTCCCCGCTGGCCCCTCCGTCGCGCCTGTTTCGGTTTCCTGGAAATCCTTCACCACTTCTTGGATCTAAGAATCGAAACGTAGGGAGTGGTCACACAATACAAATTAGAATTTCACGTCTTTAAATGTGGGCGTGGCTTACCTACCCGAGTATTCAAAAAAGTTGGCGGTGGTGGTGGTTGTGCAGAAATGGACCTCCGGTCTTGAGCACGTTGACCCTGGCCCTGGGCTGGCCACACCGGCCTCCAACACGGAGCCTTCGCGTGGGGACAGCCCCTGTTGAAACCGTGCGTCGCCCTGCCCCTCGTTTCATTCGTGTAGCCAGTTTCTCACCTGTGTGTCGGACTCTATTCCTGATGAGTGTGAAATGGTGTTTGAGTTTACTTTGCATTTCCTGTACTTGTAGTGAAATTGAAAGCTTTTCATATTTCACGCTTGTTGGCTTTTGGTGTTTCTGAAACATACCTATCGTTCGCCCGTTTTTCTGCGTTCGTTTTTCTTCTGGGGAGGGGAGTTTATTGGCCTTTGGTTACATAACTGATTTAGTGTGTGAAATGGCATGGAGGAGTTTGAAGATCGAGAGCAACTTTATTCTTTCTTACTATTGGCTTTAAATAGCATTTGCTAGTTGTTCATTGCTACCCTGGGTGAATCTGGGCAGATTCTAGTGCTCTACAGCTAGCCTCAGGTACTGTCAAATCTGACCTCATGTAGTTTAATAACTGGGACTCAGTTAATTGTCCTGCCCCACCCGTTCCCAGATTGGGCCAAATGCTGGCCCAGAAACCCGTGGTGGGAAAAAGGAGGGAATTGATTTTTCCCCTGTGCCCCTGGGTTTGCTTCTCCCTCCCCGTCCCCCATTGCTGCCTCGGGGCTGTTCTAGACTAAGGTAAGAAAGAAAACAAAGATAAGGGTCAGAGCAGTCTAAGAGACCCGTGTAGTTAGCTGGCTGTTCCCGTGAAGCAGTTGTCTTTTTCGTGGGTGAGGGGGCTGTTTGGAACCTCATTGACAGAAATCTCCCATCTGCAGCTTCTGGAGGTCCCCTTGCTTTAGGACAGGAACTGGCAAACTGCAGCTCGTGGGTCAAATCCAGCCTGCCACCTGCTCCTGTATGGCCCAAGAGCTGAGAGTGACTCTTAACCCGGTTACCCAAAAATCAGACTATTTTGTAACATATGAAAACTGTGAAATAGACCTTTTGGTTTCCATTCATGAGTTTCACTGGAATACAGCCATGTTCATTCGCTTATGTATAACTCTCAGATGCCTGCATTAGTAGACGGTCTAGGAATTAATGAGTTTGTGTATTTTTCAAAAGCCATAAGGCACAGAGGGTGAACACCATGAATGCAGATTTAAAAAAATCATTTAGTAGGTTGGGAGATTCCAGAATGGAATGTGAAGTGACAAAAACTTATTTGAATATTTGCTTTTTGTCTCCATATTTCTAAGTAAAATGCTGATACTATTTCGTTGTTTTCCAGAAATCCTGCTGTGGATTTAGCTGACACATGCATACACTTTTCACCCCCTCCCATCCTTCCAGTGCTTGTATGTTTCTTTTTTTGGTTGAATTACTGTACGATTTATCACTTTTACTATTATTCACAAGTAAATCGACCAGAAGTATGGTTATGCTTTCTTGGCTCTACAGCTTTCTGTTTTCTCTCAACTTAGTAATTGATTTGTATTTTATTTGCTTGTTTGCTTAGTTTTTCTCTGTACTGATTGGTCGCTGTTTCATTCAGACTTTCAGAGAGCTGGCAAACCTGTTCCAGAAGTGTTGAAGCACACCCAGTATCTTGTCAGTTTTGTTGGTTCAGTTGTGACTTGGGGACCTCCTTTTATTATTTGTTCTGGAAATTTCCTTCCCCTTTTTGTTGTGGCTCTGTGCCACACATTCCGCTTATGAGGTTTTCTCCCTTGGTGAGCTCAGTGTTGGTGACCGAGAGCACGGGCTGCTCGCCTGGGTCCAGAGCCTGAGTGACCGCTGGCTGTGTGACCCGGGCAAGTTACTTCAGTGAACCTCGTTGTGCCTGAGTCTCCAGTCTGAAGTTTGGGAAGAAGAATCTTGCCCACCTCAAAGGGTTGTTTTAGAAATTAAATGAGCAAATATATAAAGGATGTGTGCATGCTGTAAGCACTGGGGAAATATTTGCTATTTTGTTACTAGTATGGTGGAACCCCTCCATCCTTCCGAAAACAGGTGTAACTTCCGAAGAGCAGAGTACATGGAAGACAAATTTTTATGTCATTTCTTGGAAGTCTGTTTTTGGCACATTGCTTGCTCTTTACATATAATTTAGCTGGGTTTGAAATTCGAGATTAGAAGTGATTTGTCTCAGAATTTTAAAGACATGTTTTATTGTTTAATGGAGTCCTATGCATTGCCTTGGGCACGTAGGCTGGAAACTCAAGAAAATTTTCTCATTTATTTAACAGGTATCTTCCTTCTATTTTTCTGTTCTCTTTTGTCCACTGTTTCCCTTTTCATTGGTTTTTCTTTCCTTTCTGGGAGACTTCTTCCATTTGATTCCCTACCTTTCTGTTACATATATTTTATTAGTATAAACACTGTCTTATTTTCTGAATGTCTTCTTAAAATCTCCCCAAACAAAATATTTGTTCTTATCACTGGGCATATTAGTCATAGTATTTTTGAAGTTTTCTTTTACTCTGTATTACCTCTACTTATGTTTCTCTTACTGTATGTTGTTTTGATTTTTTAAACATTTATTTATTGATTTGAGAGAGGGAAAGAGAGAGAGAGAAACAACTTATCTTTGCATTCATTGGTTGATTCTTGTCTGTTCCCTGACCGGAAATGGAACCTGCAGCCTTTTGGTGTACAGCACGGTCCTCCAGCCAGCTGAGGCACAGCGGACATGTTTATTAGCCCTTGGCTTCCGTTTCCAAGTGAGACACTAACAGCTAACTGAAAAACGTTCATACCTGAGTCTAGCTAGTCCTTCGGTGGGCTTCAGTGTTGAGCAATCAGACAGGGAGGAGCCAGCTCTTTTGTTGGGGGCACCTTGTGTCTGTATCTTATGGACACTAAAGAATGGAGGTGTCAGGGCCTGGCTGGTGTAGCTCAGTGGATTGAGCACGGGCTGGGAACCAGAGGGTCCCGGTTCGATTCCCAGTCAGGGCACATGCCTGGGTTGCAGGCCAGGTCCCCGGTGAGGGCCATGTGAGAGGCAACCATACATTGCTATTTCTCCCTCTCTTTCTCCTGCCCTTCTTTCTCCTCTTTCTAAAAATAAATAAATAAAATCTTTAAAAAAAAAAAAGAATGGCGGTGTCAGACCATAAAATAAGTATGTATAACATAACTAAAAATTATTTTACAATAATTTTTTTTTAAAGATAGCTTTTTTGGTTTGTTTTTTAAAGAATTTATTTATTTTTAGACAGAAGAGAAGGGAGGGAGAAAGGGAGAGAAACATCAGTGTGTGTTTGCATCTCACGTGGCCCTCACTGGGGACCCGGCCTGCAACCCAGGCATGTGCCCTGCCTGGGAATCGAACTGGCAACCCCTTGGTTCGCAGCCCGCGCTCAATCCACTGAGCTACTCCAGTCGGGGCTTACAGTAATTTTTTTAAAGTGAGAACAACAACGACAAAAAAGAATCTGATCCAGAAAGCATAATTGTGATGGACCCAAGTAGCACTATTAGAGATCATCCCATTTTCTAGAGAGGAACTGTGCATCTGTGCTCCTGCTGCTGGCGGCTGGTTGTTCAGCTTGCTGGCTTGGTTTCTATTTGTTTATTGTCATGGTGAGATACATATAAAATGTGCTGTCTGAACCGTTTTTAGGTGTGCAGTTCAGCAGGGTTAAGTACATTCACTGTGTTGTGCATCAGCCCTCTGGCTCTCTGTCCTGGAAAAGGAGAACTCCGTACCCATTTACAAAACACTGCTCTGCTCCCTGTTCCCCATCCCCCAGCCCTGACAGTCACCGTTCTACAATGTGTGCTGTGAGTTTGACTGTTCTAGGGACCTTGTACAAATGGAATCACCAGTACTGTCTTCTTGCGAATGGCTTATTTCACTTAGCATGGTATCCTCAGAGTCCGTCCGTGTTGTAGCATGTGTCAGAATTTCTTGTTTAAGGCTGGATAATATTCTTCTGTGTGAATGTGCTGCACTTTGTTTATCTGTTCATTCATCCATGCAGAGTTGGGTGCGTCTCCTTTTTGACTGTTGTGAATAATGCTGCTGTGAACAAGTGTATATAAATATGTCTTCAAGACTCTGCTTTCAGTACTTTTAAGAATTTTCTCAAAAATGAAATTGCTGTATTTACTTATTTTTTTGAAGAACCCCCTCAGAGTGACTGTACCATGTTATGTTCCTTCAAAGAGTACACAGGAATTCCAGTTTCCACACATCCTTCCCAATACTTCTTGTTTTCTGGCTTGTTGTGTTGGTGAAGTGGATTTATTTTTTTTTTCTTTTTGGTAATAGCTATTGGCTATCTCGTGGTTTCAGTCTGCATTTCCCTAATGGTTAGTGTGCTCTGAGCAGCTTTTCTTGTGCTTAGTGGCCATTTGTATACTGTCTAGAAAAGTAGCTATTCAAATCCTTTATCTGTTTTTTTTTATTCTATTTAGTTGATTATGCTATTACAATTGTCCTGATTTTTCCCCTTTTGCCCCCCCTAACACCCCTCATTCCCTCAGGCAATCCCTCCCACCATTGTTCATGACCATTGGTCATGAATATAAGTTCTTTGGTTTCTCCATTTCCTATACTGGACCTTTTTTCCCTTAAAGATTTATTTTTAGAGAGGGGAGGAAGGGAGCTTGAAAGAAGGAGAGAAACAGTGTGTGGTTGCCTCTCATGGTCCCCCTACTGGCCCCAACTGGGGATTGAACCAGCGACCCTTTTGTTTGCAGGCCAGTGCTCAATCCAGTGAGCCACACCAGCCAGGCCTTATGCTGTACTTCTTAATCCCCTCACCTCTTCACTCAGTCCCCCACACACCCGCTCCATCTGGCAATCATCCACACACTCTATATCCACGATTCTGTCCTTGTTCTTGCTTAGTTTGTTTTTTAGATTCAGTTGTTGATATGTATTTTTGCCTTTTTGGTCATAGTTTTTAGCATCTTTTACTTAAATTAAGTCCCTTTGATATTTTATGTAATAATGGTTTGGTGATGATGAACCCCTTTAGTTTTTTTTCTTGTCTGGGAAGCTCTTTATCTGCCCTTCCATTCTAAATGATAGCTTTGCTGGGTAGAGCAGTCTTGGCTGTAGGTCCCTGCTTTGCATGACTTTGATTATTTCTTGCCAGTCCCTTCTAGTCTGCAAAAGTCCTTTTGAGAAATCAGCTGACAGTATTATGGGAACTCCCCTGTGGGTAACTAACTGCTTTACTTGCACTGCTTCTAAGATTCTCTCTGAATCATTATTTTATTAACCTTTGGCGTTTTAATTATGATGTGTCTTGGAGTGGGCCTCTTTGCATCCATCTGGTTTGGGACTCTCTCTGCTTCCTGGACTTGCATGTCTATTTCCTTCACCAAATCAAGGCAGTTTTCTTTCATTATTTTTTCAAATAGATTTCCAATTTCTTGCTCTTTTCTCCTTCTGGCACCCCTATGATGCAAATGTTGGACCTCTTGAAGTTGTGCCAGAGGTTGCTTATACTACCCTTATTTTGGGGGGATACTTTTTTCTTCTTGTTCTGATTGTTTTTTTCCTCCTTATGTTCTAAATCATTTATTTGATTCTCAGCTTCATCTACTCTACAGTTGTTTCCCTATAAATTGGTCTTTATTTCAATTAGTGTAGCCTTCATTTCTGACTGGATCTTTTTTATGCTGCTGAGGTCATCACTAAGTTCCTTGAGCATCCTCATAACCAGTGTTTTGAACTCTGCATCTGATAGATTGCTTATCTCCATTTCATTTAGCTCTTTTTCTGGAGTTTTGATCTGTTCTTTCATTTGTGCCATGTTTCTTTGTCTCGTTTTGGCAGCCTGTCTGTGTTTGTTTCTATATATTAGGTAGAGCTGCTCTGACTCCCTCTCTTAGTAGTGTGACCTATTGCAGTAGATTTCCTGTAGGGTCAAGTGGCACAGCCTCCCCAATCACCCAAACTCGGTACTGGAGCTGCGGCCTTCATGTGGGCTGAATACAACCTCCTCTTGTGGTTGAGCCTTGATTGCTGTTTGGTCAACGGTAGGGATTTACCCAGGCCAGTCAGTGGCAAGGATTGGCTGTGACCACTTCCCACCAACCTCACCCTCTGTGAAGGATCAGCTGCCCCTGCAGGGTGGCCCCTGCAGGGTCTGTAGTTGACCACTAGGTGTGCTGGCCCTGGTGTTTCCTAGGGTAAAGACCAGACCCTCCTGGTTGGTGGGGGCCAAGGTCAGCCTCCACCTGTGTTTTGCCCCAGGGCCACCCTGCCTGAGCTATAAAGCAATTTGAGATGGCTGCTAATTGTGCTGGTTTGAAGATTCCTAGGTGAAGCCAAGCTGTGAATCTCTCTGGCTGCTCTTAGTGCCAGGCCTGGGGCTACTTAGCAAGAGGTATGGGGGTGGGGGGGGGGCTGGGCCCACCTGTTGCTTGTTTGAGAGGATTTAGGAATTTGTGAAGCAGAGCCAAGACCAGCCATTCATATGGAAAAGTCGCTGTTAACAGCTTGGGTGGGCCCGTTAAGTTGGGTGGGACAGAGCCTCAGGGATTCTCCAGGGCATGCAAATGGTGTTAGCCAGGATGATGGAGGTTCAGAATGTCACCGGCCTGCCTGCTCTGTTCAGGGGAGGGTCAGAAAAGGGACAATGGCCTCTACCCACCTTTTTGCCTGGGAGAAAGCTGTCCCCCAGCTCCTGCCTTAATGCCAGACACTTTAGGTCCTTCCTGTATGCCACTGGTGCCGTTCACGCTGCTACCCTGGTGCTGGAGTTCAGAGGGAATGAGTCTGAGTGTCTGTGTGTGGGTTCTTTAAAAGGAAGTGTTTGGGACTTCAGAAGTTTCTTCCACTGACTTAATCTCCGCTGATTTTTGCAGCTAGAAATTATGGGGACTTATTTCCTGACACTGGAACCCTGGGCTGGGGTGCCTGGTGTGGGTCTGGGATTCCTCGTTTCTGAGGTATCCCTCCCAAATTTTTATCCACATAATGGATGTGGGACAAGCCGGTTCAGCATCTGCACCCCTCCTACCAGCCTGGATGGATGTGGTTTCTTTAATTCCATAGTTGTCATACTCCATTCAACTTGGTATGTTGGTTCTAAGTGGTGGTTGTTCTATAGTTTAGTTGTAATTTTGATGTGGTTGTGCATGGAGGTGAGCTGTGTTTACCTATGCTGCCATCTTGACCAGAAGTCCTGAAGAAAGTGTCGATGAGTAAACTATTACATTGATTAACAACCTTATCTTCCAGGAATCTTATCTTCAGCGTTATATTTCCAGGTATATCCTGAAACAAGCAGCTAGGTTATTTTTTACTTGATTTCAGTGTTGTCTAATGCAAGAACAGAAAATTATATTGGTTTGCTAAACAAACAAACAAAAAAACAAAGCTAACATGGCTGAAAGCTCTTCTGAAAGAAAGGGTTTATTGGGCCAAATGGTAGCCAGAAAAGGACCAGAACCTGGGGGTGGGGGTCTGAATCAGCAGCTGCAGGGCCGGTTGGGAAAGACAGACCTGTCCACAGCCCTGGGGCTGGTGGGCACCTTCCCGCATTATGTTTTGGTTAAGCAGATTAAGTTGGTTGGAAAGAGTTTACATTGGCTACAGATAAGGGGGGTGGGGTAGGAAAAGGTGTGAAGCGGGTGGGGGCGAGGTCCCAGGCCTGGTGCACAGCCAGTAAGGAAGAGACGGTTACTTCTTTTTTTTTTTTTTTTAAGATTTTATTTATTTAATTTTAGAGAGAGGGGAAGGAAGGGGGAAAGAGAGGGAGAGAAACAGCAATGTATGGTTGCCTCTCACATGGCCCTCGCTGGGGACCTGGCCTGCAACCCGGGCATGTGCCCTGACTGGGAATCGAACCGGGACCCTTTGGTTCCCAACCCGCGCTCAATCCACTGAGCTACACCAGCCAGGGCGAGACAGTTACTTCTTTTGATTGGTCATGGGAACAGCCCTGAAGGTTCACGTCTCAGCAGAATGCTGTGGAGGCGGGTGGTCCTGACCCAAGGGGATTCAGAGCTCCAGCGGTCAGAGTCCGGAGTGTGGGCCGCCTGTGTGAGCTGGCCCTCAGCTGTTGACTGGGTACTTTCTCTCGCTCTCCTGTGGTATTTTAATTTAGGGCCTCTCAGAATTTTTCTTTTCTCAGTTTCTATCCTGAAAAGTAAGACCTGAATTTACATGAATCATTGGTTTGTTTCAGCTTTGCCCGAAGTTTTTACATACAAATTCTACTAGTCACACGTGGCCATTCAGTGCAGTTGCTGAATTAATAGGTATGTAAAATTAACATTTCATATGTAACCTATTGCTTGCAATTGAAGTTTTAAAAAAACTTCATTGAAAAATATTCTGTAAATGTGCTTTTTGAAAAAAACAAATGTAGCTTGAATGATAACATGGGTAAAGGTTGAAGGTTACTTAGCATAATAGCTATTCAAATGGATGTCAATCAGTCACTGCTCACTGTTTCCTGTACTACTTTCAAAGTATTTTAGTTTGCTAAGTTCATAAAGCATTTATGTTGAAAATATTTTTATTCTGATTATAAAAGAAACAGACCTGCAAAAAAATGAGAATTGTGTTTTTTTAATAGTTGGGAAGTATGTAAAACATAGAGTGGATTCCTTTTTCTGGTGTCAGTTAAGTAGGAGGATCGACACTATGTGAGAGTCGTGCTGATAAATCGCATTCCCACCGGTAGGTAGGATGACCAGACCGTTGGACTGCAGTGTGACAGCGTGCAGTGAGCACGAGAAGAGAGCCAGGGGTGGTGCTCAGGGTTACATTATGGGTCATGATTTTGGGGGAGGAGATTCGTGCCCATGAATTTTAATTTGAGCCTGTGTTTGAGAAACATAATGAAGGGAAATAATGTTCTTAGGTATTCTTACAAGTACTTTATTATTTTTAAAATTTATTGATTTTTTAATTATTTTTATTTTTTAGAGAGAGAGAGGGAGGTGAGGGGGAAGAGAGAGAAACATCAATTTGTTGTTCTACTGACTTATGCAATCGCTGGTTGCTTCTTGTGTGTGCCCCGACCGGGGATCGAACCTGCAACCTTGGTGTATCAAGGGGATTCTCTACTGACCTGAGCTCCTTGGCCAGGGCGCTTAGATATACATTAGATTCTTTACCAACGAAGGATCTAGTTTAGAAAGAGGTAACTTTTGAGCACCCTTCTTTTCTTTGGCGTAGTTAGATTTTCCAGTCTCCCAGCTGACATGCTCTTCAGGTGTTCTTGGGTTTGTTTTGTTTTGAATCCTCACCCAAGGATATGCTATATGTTTATTGATTTTTAGAGAGAGGAAGAAAAAGAGAAACATCGGTTGGTTGCCTCCCATACTCGCCCTGACCGGGATCGAACCCACAACCTTTTGGTGTGCAGGACAGTGCTCCAACCCATCCAGCCACCCGGCCAGGGCCAGGTGTTTTTTTAAAAACCCTGAGTAGATATGCCATAGCTTTGCAGCTCTTCACTGTCATTCTTTTTTTATGGGCACCCAGAGAACCCCCCAACCTGCGGTGGTTCTTTCCCAAACAGTGACTCCCAGCTTTCTGTTAGAGCGCCTGGGAGTCCCCAGGTCTGGGAGGCCCTTCGGAGTCTAAGAGGCTGGTGAGACGCCATCTGTGGTCGGCTTTCCAAAGGTTGTTCGACTTATAATGTAGGCTGCCTTACGGAAGGGTAGTGTGAGAGCCATTGTTTGTGTTGTAATAACTGGGATATTCGAATGGATCTTACAGTTCACAGTTAATTGTACCGTAGGTACTGTTGAAAAATTTAAAATTGTTTTGCTGTATTCCTTGGTACTTACCCATGCTGAGAGAAACAAGGTTGCTAAAGAAGCGCGTTAAGTGGAAGGTAAACAGATATCATTGAAGTGTAAAAGCCACCAGAGATTGTGGTTAGATTGTTTCTAAAAACAAAATTTAACCAAGTAAATGTGGAGAGCTGATTGTCCTGAAGCGTTCCGAATGGGGCGGCATTCCACCTGCACTTAGAAGGGCCCTCCAGGGGCGGTACACAATGGAAGGATTTTATGGGAAACTGGGTGGGGCAAGGGAGCTGCTAGTGAAAGAAAAGAAAAGACTTGGGGGGCCCACCTTTGGGGAGCTAATACCCTGTAGAGTGCTTGCCTGTCCTTCCTTGTAGGGATGCAGAGGGCCCCTGAGACAGATCACCTTCCTGGTGCTTGACCAGGGAATCCCGGGCTGGTGAGGTTAATTAAGATCTCGCTTCTGGGAGAAGCTAAAACTGCAATTACACCAGGTATTAAAATTGAGGTTTGGTGTCATGGGGTTTTAGCACAGGGACACTATTTTGGGCCTGTGGTTTTCTCTTTAACAATTGAAAAGGGCCACAATTTGAGGAACTCTAGAAGGTAAACCTTCATCTATGAATGCAGCTTAGCAGGAAATGCTGCTGTTCTCTCCTTTGTTCAGCAGCCTCCCTGCGTCCCTGCCCTGCCACAGCTGGTTCTTTCCCACTTCCACACGTTCTTCTGTATCGATGCCAGTCTCTGCTCTATGGATAATGAATGGAGGGCTTCGGAAAGAGTTAATTCTGGAATAACATAGCAGGGTACACTTTTCTAGTTTCATGTTTCCAAGTCTTAGGAATTCTTAGCGTTTCAACTTTTTAAATACCCTTAAAATATGTTCCTCTGTTGCTTGTTAAGGAGTTGTTCTGAACTACTTGCTCTTTTTCAAAAATGCAAGCTCAAATTTTCTCAAAACTTTTGTTCCTCAGATAATGCGTATGATCCTGACGTGAATGCTAAACAGATATGGATTGACAAAACAGTGATAAATAACCACATATGCCTGACATTCACTGATAATGGGAATGGTATGACTTCAGATAAATTGCATAAAATGCTAAGGTAGGTATAAGTGTCACACGTCTGAAAGTCATTGTTTTTACCTAATTCCAGGGTTTCATGTGTCACACTGTTGCCCATAGTTCTTGTTTTTTAAACATGGGCTGCTACCCGCAGCGTGCTCCATTCTCTAAGGTTTCTGTTACCTCCGATGTTAGGTTATAGGCAGGCGCTGCCGTTCTTCTCATCACCGTCCGCCACATCCGGCTCCTCTGAAATCCCACCGTCTCTTTATAGAGTTGTAGCACGGTGATATCCGTTATTTGTATTTTAGTGTCGGTTAGTTTTAACTAGTGTCTCCAATAAGACCAGTTGGGTGGAGGTTAATTTTAAAGGGATTCTTCAGAGAGTGAGGAAGCAGCATAAAATAGTCATAGGGCCTTGGGCTGCAGGATCACGATATAGGATGTCAGTATGAAACCGAATGTGCCTGAAATGAAAACTAAGATCCTTAGCACAGGGACAGGAAGACTCTGGAAGCAGAGGCCTCTCTGCTGTTCCTGCAGTGCTCCTTATGGAGCCGAAAAGTCAAGGCGAGCCCGATGGTGATCATAACCACAGGCTTGTTGAGAACGAGAGAATCATTCATGCTTACAGGAAGAGATTTCGTGGGGTGCAATTTCAGGGCCCCAGGGGCCCCGGTTATGACTCAGCCACTTAGCCAGGATGTGCCAAGGAACGAGCTCCCGTCTGGTGTCTGTAACCCTTACATGCCTCTGACGCAGACTTGGTTTCCTTCGTTTGCAGGTGCGAAGACACGTTACGGCAGATTAGTTCATTGCCTAAGGTGACGCATCTAGGAAGGATGAGGCCAGCACACAAAAGCGACTCTTTATGTATTACAGCTTTTGAATTAAAAACATGAAGGTTACATGTATATATTTTTTAAATCTCTTTTCTTTTTTAGCTTTGGCTTCAGTGATAAAGTCACCGTGAACGGCCACGTCCCAGTTGGATTGTATGGGAATGGTTTCAAGTCAGGTTCTATGCGTTTGGGCAAAGATGCCATTGTTTTTACCAAAAACGGAGAAACCATGAGCGTGGGCTTCTTGTCTCAGACCTACTTGGAAAACATAAAAGCGGAACATGTTGTTGTCCCAATAGTGGCATTCAACAAGCACCATATCCTTTTGATCTTGACAAGGAAACTGTAGAGACTATGAAGAAATCCTGGGAACCATTCTAGCCTTTTCTGCAGATTCTCGTTTCTCATCACACCTTCCATTCCAGCTCCCGTCCTGCCCCGCCCCTCTGCCCGACAGCCGCGGCTGAGCGTCTGTTCCTCTGCTCTGGGAGGTCGCGCCACGGAAGGCCTCGCTGTCAGGCGGTTGCATTTCATACTGAGCTTCCTGTAGCCTTCCTCTTTATTTAGTCTTATTGTGGTCTAACGAGACTTGTGGTCTGGCTTGAAAGTTTCCCTAATGCCATGATAAGCAACGCATCTTTAGGAAAATGTTTTCTATGTGAACACATTTCAGATATTGTTAAATGAGTTAGGGATGATAAACTTGCTCATCCTTCTGGGTGTTAATTCAAAATCAGACTCAATTACAACTTAGGAAATTATTTTTCTGTTTAAGTTTGAGTTGGCGTCTATATTGCAGTTGTGGAAAATACGTTGTTGGTTTAATTCTTTAACTTAGGATATACGACAGATGATTAATTTAGTGGAATCAGAAGCAAGCCTTGCTGCAATTCTGGAACACTCTCTGTTTTCTACGCAACAGAGTTTACTAGCAGAACTGGATGCTATTATGGGTAAGAAGGGGACAAGGATCATCATTTGGAATCTTAGAAGGTAAATACTGTCTTCGGCCAGCTGCTAAGCATTGGGGAAGTCAAGTGCATGTGCAGGCGCGATTGTGTTGCAGTCATCCATTGATTGTTACACGGAGTGGAAGCGCAAGGAAAGGGCTTGTGTTTTGGCATAGTCAGTGGTTTGGCTTATCCAAGGATATTTTATTGAGGCCACTTTGGCTTCGATCGAGATAATTACATGTTCTAAAAATAAATTCCCTAGCTCTTAGGTTTAGTCTCCATTGTACTCTATTCTTACTCTTTGTTACTCTACCCCTTTCCTCAAAACAAACAAACAAATAAATAAATACATGAGACAGTAAAAACCCAGTTAACTTCCAACTTTTATAAGTTAAAAGAGAAACCTTAGTTCATTTGGTCTAGGACTTAAAGCCAAGCATGATTTAGAATCTGGTAAGAAAAGTAATATAGATGAGACTTAGGTGTTGCTGAGATTTGTAGTTCTTTATCCTTGTGGTAAGAATAAGATCCTTTGCAAATAGAAGTTTTAAAATGTAGGATGAACATGTAATATTGAGAGATCTAAGACATACTGAACCGTAGGAATAAAACAGAATTAGTGGTAAACAAAAATATTTAAATCTGGTGCTTTTCTGACCTGTGTCCTCCTCCCTTTTTTTTTCCACTTTTGCTTCCTTGTCCCTCCCCCAGTTTTGTTTTGTTTTTTTTTCTTAATTTAAGCTTTGTATTTTAAGGTAGTATAGATTCACGTGCAGTTGTAAGAGTGATAGAGATCTCGCATACCCTTTACCCAGTTTTCCCCAATGGTAGCATCTTACAAAACTATAGAACAGCAGTGGTATTGACACTGACATTGACCCAGTCAAGATACAGGACATTTTTATCACTGCAAGGATTTCCTCACGTTGTCCTTTTATGACCAGAGCCCATTCCCTCCTTAATCCCTGGCAATCTCCAACATGGTCTCCATTTCTATGACTTGGTCATTTCCAGAGGGTTACATAAAAGGAGTCACAGTGTGAAGCCATTTGTGATTGGCTTCTCTCATTCAGCATAAATCGGTGGAGATTTGTGCAGGTCCTTGTGTGTGACAGTAGTGTGCTTCCTTTTTCTTGCCTGATGTTAGCGCGTGTGTGGGTGGAGCCCAGCGTGTGCAGCCGTGCACCTGCTGAAGGCCTTCGGGCTGTTTACGGTTTTTGGCTTTTACAAATAAAGCTCTAGACATTTGTATACAGGTTTTCGTGGGAATATAATCTTCATTTTCCTAAAGTAAATGACCAGGAGTGTAGTGGTGGGTCATGGGCAGTGTCACGTTTAGTTTTTCAGGAAACTGCTTGAATGGTTTCGAAGTAAGTGGCTCTGTTATTCGACCTTCCTACCAGCAATGTTTGTGAACACAGTTTTTTTACATTTTTCTGGATTCCTTTTCTTTAATTTTTTTGTTTTTTTCCTTTCTTTTTTTTTTTTTAAATCAAAGTGTGGTTGCCTCTCACACGCCCCCTACTGGGGACCTGGCCCACAACCCAGGCATGTTCCCCGACTGGGAATCAAACGGGTGACCCCTTGGTTCGCAGACCAGCACCCAACCCACCCAGCCACACCAGGCAGGGCTATTTGTTTGTTTTGTTAACTAATGGTATTTCGTTGCTTATCTTGTGAAATTAAGTTTTTGCTCCTTTAAAAAATTATTTTTACAGCTACAAAGGTGCAACAGAGTTTGATTTTGATAAGGATAAATATGATATCAGAATCCCAGAAGACTTAGATGAGACAACAGGAAGGAAGGGGTACAAGAAGCAAGAGAGGATGGACCAGATTGCCCCAGAGAGCGACTACTCCCTGAGGGTAAGTGTCCAGCTCTCCTGTGGAAGTGAGGACATCACCAAGTGATGGGCCTTAGGCTCTGGGCTTGTGTTACGGCTGCTGCAACTGATCTCTAAATGGAAGTGTCTCAGACAGGAGCCCACTACAGAAATTTCATGAGCGCACTGCTGTGTCTTCACTTAGAAACAGTTCATTGTGAAGGCATCCGTCTACCAGCATCTGTGGTTCTTTCTCTGTGTGGTTCTGTTTAAGTTGGCCAGACTAGGTCCAGTCTATCTAGTCTGTGACGGCCGTGTTGATGAAGCAGTGAACACTACTGAATTCAGAGTTTCTCTTTTTATTTTAAAATACTCTAGAATACATACCTCTTGACATCCTAAAATAATAAATTATATATAGACTAGAGATAATGTATGTTAATACAATTTTGTGATAAATATCTCTGAAATTGGACTGTAGAAATAGTTATGTTTTTGAGATTGAGGAAATTAGTAGCCCAATGTAACGATGGTAATAAGAATGTTGTTTCTTGGTCACTATAGGAAGATGTGTCATGCTAACCGTTCCCTCGTTTTTGTATTGCATTGATTCCATAACCCCAAGCCGAGGAGACATTTGACATTTATGAGTTTACCATTTAACTTTTTGTTAGCAATTAAGGCAGTAGCTGTTGCTGTTACTTGATATACTCCAATGTGTTATTGAAGTGTATCCTAACTGTTAAGAAGACCTTGCTCTCAAATATGAATGACTCTAGAGGCAGCCAGAGTAGATGGTTTTGGTGTGCCACAAAGTACAATCTTCTAAAATGTCATGAATCAATTTTAAAAATGCCAAAGCACCACTGGATGCTGTTGAAATCAGGAGACAGGAAAAACAAGAGATCAAATTTTAGCTTTGCAGTGAACCTTTTGTCTGTCCTTGAGTTACTTTCTTCAGTGTAACTCTTTAGAAATCCTCAGTTCATTTTCTGTGGAGATTTCTGATACCTTGGAGGTAGGCACAGAAGAGCATATTTTAAACATGTTTAAGGATGCAGAATTTGGTCAAGATTCTAAAGTATCTAAACTTTCATGCACTAAGAATTGAGAACACATTCAGCCCTGGCTGGTGTGGCTCAGTGGATTGAGTGCAGGCCTCTGAATCAAAGGGTCACTAGTTCAGTTCCCATTCAGGGCACGTGCCTGGTTGTGGGCCGGGTCCCCAGTAGGGGGTGTGCAAGAGGCAACCATACATTACTGTTTGCCTCTCTCTCCTTCCATTCCCCTCTCTCTAAAAATAAATAAATAAAATCCTTAAAATAAAAAGAATTGAGAACACATTTATATTATTGAAGCTCACTTTTGAAAAAGTGCTGTGCTTGTCTACTCTGCATAAGTATTGGTGAATTATTTATAATTTTTCCTTTTCAAACTTGTAACTGTCCCTTTTGTTTACATTTGTTATTTTGTATCTAAATAAAATTTACTGATGATTTAAAAATCATAGCCATATATGTACTTGACACAGAGTCAGAAAATATGGTCCTTTTTTTGTACATGTATACTGTAAAAGAAAAATTGATTCCGGAAAGAGGGGAAGAGAGGGAGGAAAACATTGATTGGTCGCCTCTTGCATGTGCTCTGATTGGGAACCAAACCTGCAACCCAGGCACAAGCTCTGACAAGGAATCAAACCTCGGCCTTTCAGTTTATGGGATGATGCCCAACCAACTGAGCCATGCTGGCCAGGGCCATGTATACATTTTTTAATAAATTAAAATAAGATCATACCATACATGCTGTTTTGTAACTTCACTTAACATAGTAACATAGGTAGTTTTACTGGCTATAGCATACATATTTTTAAAGGTTTTATTTATTTATTTATTTATTTTTAGAGGGGATGGGAGGGAGGGAGGGAAATATCAATGTGCGGTTGCCTTTCGAGTGCCCCCTACTGCGGACCTGTCCTGAAGCCCAGGCATGTGCCCTCACTGCGAATCAAACCAGTGACTGTTTGTTTCATAGGCTGGTGCTCAGTCCACTGAACCACACAAGCCACCGCTTGGCTAGGTATATTGAGTTTATTTTTAGTGAACAGTATATATAGTGTATATTATTAATTGAAGAGTTAATGAGTCCTTTATGAAAGTAAGGTGCTAGCTTCTTAAATACATGCGTAAGCAGTGTTGAACAAATCAATAGAGAATTGTTTTGTGTCTTTTCAGGCTTATTGTAGTATATTATATCTAAAGCCAAGAATGCAGATCATCTTACGTGGGCAGAAAGTGAAGACACAGCTAGTTTCAAAGAGTCTTGCCTACATCGAACATGATGTTTATCGACCAAAATTTTTAGTATCCTTTATTTTCCTTTTTACGATGCCATGGAGAGCTGTATTAGTTAGGTGTATTTTCCTACCCCCTTGTCTCCTTTTCTCCTGGTACTGATTCTAATTCTTTCTAACTTTGCCCTTTTTCCTGCACTTTTGGACTCTAAATAATGAAATAGAAAGGATGATTTGAAGGGAGTAAGGTGGTGTATTCAGAATTTTCCTTAACATTTAAGCCTAAAACAGTGAGAATTACTTTTGGATTCAACTGCAGAAATAAAGATCATTATGGGATAATGATGTATCACAAAAATAGACTCATCAGAGCTTATGAAAAAGTTGGATATCAGTTAAAGGTAAGCTGAAAATATCCCTGCGTTTTATAAAAGTTAGAATAACTTGTTATTGGGTCAGATGTGAAATAATATGCTTTTACCTAATGACATGTTAGTGTTTTTAGTATCATTGGCATGGCTGTCGAATTTAGAATACTTCAATATTAATTTCTCATTTGGTCCTGAATAATCTTATGAGGGGGACAGAATATTTTATCTCTGTTTTGCAGGTCAGGAAATTGGGGCTGAGGAACTCGCCCCGACCTAATGATGAGTGTGGATCTCAGGCACAGATGCACATCTTTGAATGCATTTGGTTGTAGATCCTGCTTGTTTCATGCTGGAATGAAATTGATTGCTTTCAATTAGTGCTGACTCAATAGTGTGAAAAAGTAGTATCTGTTAGATGATTGCCTTTTCGGAGTGAGTTCCTAAATATAGTAGAGCCTTCCTCCTAAGCTGTATCCATTGTGGAGTGCAGTTCAGGACAATGGCCACTGTCCTGTGTTAGTTGCTTGTCCTTTACATGTTTTCCTAGAAGGGTTTTTGGAGAGGGGCGTGCATGCTAAGAATTCAGTGATAAAGTCTGAAAATCAGCTTTGTTAAAGGTTTTAAGTCTAGGCATGTTTTGTTTTCTAATTCCGTGATTTCATTTTTGATTCATTTTATTCATTCTCAATTCTCTGTAGAATGATGTGAGTTCTACACAGTATGATAGTGTAGGTTCATCTTGAATGTTGTAACTCTGCATTACATGTTTTTCATGGCGTGAGCTCAGAATATAGCATTTTTGCAAAAGTAAATGAATCTGGTTGGGTTTTTTGTAACCATTGATTTAGTCACCAGATAAATCCCAAACTCTGATTTATTTAAAAATGCTAGTTTTCATTTATAAACAGAATAGTAATTTTCACCAGAAATATTCTATAATTGAAGTTTCTGAATTTCACTGGTAATTGGGAGTGCATTTTGGTAATAGGCCTTAGTTCTCCAGTGCTTTGGGATTCAAAAGAAATACCATATCTGCTACAGAGTGTAAATTCTTTTTCTTTTATCACGTACCAATCTCACTTAAGAGACAGAGCTCTTTTCCCTACACAGTTAAATTTGCATATGTATAATGTCTCATTATGTTTGATCTTGTAAAAAAATAAGCTTTTACAATCAACTTTTAATGTTTTTCTTTACGAGATGATGGGCTGGACCTAGTATTTTCATTCTGTGGATTCAGTAAACATATATTAAGTAGGTGTCAGGGACCTGCTATGATATCTGGTGCTCCATGCTCAGCATAGAAAGAGGATGATGTGCAGAGCATGCCCTCAGAGCTCAGGGTGGTGAGGGGAGCGCACATCCATGGAGTGTCGGAAAAGGCTTCTCGGAGAACATGGGGATTGAGATGAGTGCGGGTTGCAAAGTCTGCGGGGCTCTCGGGCGGAGAAAAGACTGTGCGCGCAGGAAGGGGAAGCAGCGTCTGAGACAACGACGACATTGTGGGCGTTGCGCTGGGCGGGGGCCGGGGATGAGTGGGAAGTAGAGTGACGGGAGAGACAGGAGGGTGAGGCTGCGCAAAGGTGAAGGCGAATTACAGATGGAAGGATGCTGTGGTTTGCAGATGCAGGGCCACCGATGGCTCTCAATAGAGTAGGGTTATGATTAGATTTCTGTGGTTTCATCTATAGAGTGGGGCAAAAGTAGGTTCACAGTTGTTCGTGTGGAAAATAAGTTATAAGAATAAACCCTGTTTTGCGTACTCAACTGTAAACTTACTTTTGTCCCCCCGTATACTTATATTTATGAACATTTTTATTTTGTAAACTACATGCTCTTTGACTTTGTATGTAGACTCAGAAGTGAGCTACAATCGTGAACAAAGTGCACTTGATAATTACAGATCATCAGAATGTGACTCATACTTTGAGTTCAGTATTTTAGCTAGCAGCATTTAAAAAATAGCTAATTTTTACTGATGTAGGTTTTTATTTTATTGCCATTAAAACTAACTTTGCCACCTCATTGCCATTAACAATGTGTAGCTTTGGATAAATGAGTCTAATTTATCTGGCAAACTCAGGGGATATTATGTGCCAAAGCCCGTGCTAGGCACTGTGGATATAGGAGTGAGTTCGTTGTGGTTTTGGTTTTTGCCGTCTGAGCAGTTGATCCCAGCAGGCGGGGTCTTTTTCCCCTCGTACAGCATCGGGGGTGGTAATACTTGGCTAAGTGGACAGTTGACGCGGTGCAGGTGGTTTCGGAGGAAGGCTCTAATTTGTTTAGGAGTTAACTCCTGGAAAAGTAAATTACCCAGCAGACGCTGTTTTTCAGTCTGAATTTCAGGAGGTAAAGTGTAGGAAAATGTGTGATACAAATTATAAATCTTTGTGGAAGGGTAATTATTTTGAGTATCACATCTTAAGCTTAAAACACCAATTTCATTTTCTTTCAGGCAAACAACATGGGTGTTGGAGTGGTGGGGATTATAGAGTGCAATTTCCTGAAGCCAACGCATAATAAACAAGATTTCGACTATACTAATGAGTACAGGTGTGTTACCTATTTCAGTTTTTTGCTAGAGTGTCTTTGGAAATACTTTCATAACTTTTTCTAAGCTGAATCTTTTTTTATCCTGTGGGTGTTTTACATTGTAGAACGTTGGAAAAACGGGTGGGTGAAAGGCTTGCACAGAAAACACATGTAAACATTGCCTTCCATACTGGGAATTGTGTCCTACAAGTAGAAATGCATTCTCTTGCCTTTACTCGTGAGGTATTTCTGAGATTCTAGAAAATAGAGGAAGTTCCTACATTCTTGGGGTTATTGGAAGGGGGATCTGGCCCTGAGCGGGTCCGCCGAGGGCCGGCCAGTAGTGTTTGGGTTCTTGACTTTGTGCAGGAAAGACTTCACAATACAAGTCCAGGTGATTTTTAGAGGATGTCTGTTACAGCTGGGGACAGTGAAACCAGGAAGGGTCTAGGATGGAAGTAGCGTGAGGGGCTAGGTGGGGAATGAGCTAGGCTAGGCTGCTCTGGCTCACTGAGAAGTTGGAGAAAGGGGGGCCTTGAGGGCAGCGTGCTTGTAGATAGGAGGTTTTCATTTCAGACCATCCTGTGTGGTTGCTTTAGGTCTCTGAGTTCGTAAGGCCACCCACCACGCAGGCCTCCCCTGTGCTTGTCAGGTTTAGTATGTGGCTCCTTTTTTCATCCACAACTAGAATAGTAGAAGGTGTTTTACTAAAAGGGGTTAAAAAGGACGGTAGGTGTCCAGAACTAGCTGATGCAAAAGAGCAACTGCTACCTCTAGGTCGAACAAGAGTAGACAGAAAAGGAACTGGGCGAAGGCCCCCTACCCCTGAAGTCAGAGATTCAGACCCTTCGTAGAGGTCATGGTAGACTCAGGAACGAGCTCCCTGCCTGGCCAGTGCTGGCCTGTACCCTGCCCTCCTGTTGCCGGGCGCTGTGGTGGCTGGGGCTGGGTTGTAACGATCTGTCTTCTGATCTGTCTTCCGAGGCTCTGGAAGACGTAGATCTGGTCTCTGTTGCCGGAGGATGGGGCGAGGTCCCAGAGCACAGCTGGGCTCCTCTGGGGAGCTAATGGCTCCAGCCAAATAATGACAGTGGAGTCCCAGAACCGGAAAGGCAGGTGTCGAGTTGCTGTCACCTAGCAGGGTTTAACGTTGCTCAGGCTGACAAAGGGTAAATGTTTACAAGATCAAACTCTAGTTAGTTACCACAAAGCTGAGCAAGGAAGACTGGATTTGGAGCGGAGGGACAATAAATTGGTAAGTGAGACAATAAAAAAGCTCAGTGTTTATTCTTTGATAAAGTTAACAGTCTGTAAATATCTGGCAAGACTAAGAGGTAAAGGAGAAAACAGATACTGCCAGTATCAGATGAAAAGGAGGAATGACTGTAGGCCTGCAGACACGCAGACTGTCACAGGCATAGCACGAGCTCTGGCTGGTGTGGCTCAGGTGGTTGGCTGTGATCCACACAGTGGAAGGTTGCAGGTTCGATTCCCGGCAGGGCACACGCCTGGGCTGCAGGCATTAAACTAAGTAGGTTGTGTTGTAAGATGGCATGGGTAGTTTTTAACATTTAAAATTTAATGTTAGTCATCATACTGGTGTTAAAAAAAGAAAACTCATGGTTATTTTCATAGGTACAGAAAAAGCACTTGATAAAGCAATATGTATTTGTGATTTAGGAAAAAAAA
>PVJI01006554.1:0-85478 GCA_004026765.1 Micronycteris hirsuta | reverse complement strand
AAATGGGAGGTAGACAACAGACAAGGGGAGGGTAGAACAGTATAGGAAGTACAGGAGCAGAAGGACTTATGTGTATGACCGATGGACAAAACTAAAGGGAGGGGAAAGGGGGGTAAGGGGGAGGGGAGAAGGAAGGGGGGAAATGGGGCAACTATAACAGCATAATCAATAAAATATAGTTAAAAAAAAGAAATAAAAAAAATATCTCACAAAAAAAAAAAAGTTTGACTGAAGCTACTTCCTTCATTGGGTAACAACACCCAGATTTTATTGGCTGCATCTGAAAGAGGCAATTTCTCATCACTAGGCTAACTCTAAATACTCACAGTAAAACTTGGTAAACTCATGTGGAAATGGTGTCCAGGTATTTGAAGATGTTTCTGCATTTACTTGTTTTCCTTCAGGAAATTTTAGGACTAATGTAAATTAACATATATTTATCTTAGGTGACCACCTTCCCCATTTTTAAAAATAGGACTGCAAAATATCCCTTACTTTGAAAAGATATTTGAGATTCAAGAGAGATAAAAACTAGATAAAGATAAACACTGTTTGAATCATATGCTTTCTAAAAGGAAAATGCTCAAATTAGCACCAAATTGCACACTATTTGGCTGGTCAGTTGTGCCAAGATGAGTTTGGAACTTTGCCCATCAGATCCCTCGGCTTCACTGAGCAGAGTCTTGCTTGTACCAATGCTGGAATAAAATTCTTGCTATTTATTTAAGACATAAATCAACAGAGAAGTACACATTTTAGGCCTAGAGAATCAGAGAGAAAACTAGGCATGATAAATTGGTAATATTAAAACTTTATTCAGAAGTCCATGGTAAAGACTCCTTCCAGGTAGAAGTTTATTGAGACATTGCCCAGGGATTATTATGTCAAGAGTTTGGTGCCCAGATTGGGTAAAACCAAGAGCCCCACTGCCCCCGCCTTCTTGCTAAATGTCATCTCACATTGGTTTATCTCTGCCTTGTTATGCTATGTATAAGGTTACATTTACAATCTAGGTGGAGAGAGAGGGTCAAGTAATGCAAGGTTTGCCCTGGGAAGCAGTATTTGTATCTAAAGACAGATAACTCGTTCTCGGGAAAGATCTGTTGCTTCCAGACCCTGATCAAGCAGCACTTGCATGGAGCCCATCTCAAACAGCCAAAGGGCCCCTTCTCTACAGAGGATGGTTATCCTCTATTTCCAGGCCAGTCATTTCTGATTCTGCTGTCAGTCCCCAATCACACTTTTTTAGGTCTGACTTTAATCAATTGCCTTCTAAATCAGCCTTGAAGTCATTGATTCTTAATTTGGGCATCTAAGAAATGATGTAAGGGGCCTGTAAGATCCTTGAAAGTACACTCAGAATTCAGGGTGATGAGGCATGTCAGTGAATTTTTCTAAAGAAAAATTCCAAATCTCTCATTAGATTCTCATAAGGATGTACATTTCCCCCTCAAAATTAGAGAACCATCACTTAAACTGGACATTATAATGAAAGATTCTTCACTCATTGTGACTCATGGTTCCTTTCCAAAGGAATTGGCATAAAGAAACTCACTGTCCAATATCTTGTAATTACCACCCATAACACAAGTACCAAACAAGTCTTGGGAAATGGCACTGACCTTCAGTGTAATAGAAGGGTGGACATGAAGAGTCATGCAGTTTGTGGCAGACCTTTTCCGAGAATGCCAGACTGTGAATCTTTAATAAAAATCTTGCTTAATAACTCAGATATTCTAGATTGTTGTTAAGATAATAGGTTATAAACAAATTCTGAACAGCGTTTAACTAAAAATTTTAAAATATCAAGAATATATTTTTGACCGTGTTTACCAACTCTCTACTTAATAGTGGCATAAATAATAAATGCACTTTGTTACCTCCTATAACATAAAGAGTGGAGGTAGATGTTCCCAGAGTTCTATCAGAGGCCCCGAAGTGTCAGAACTTGTTATGGATTGAATGTCTGTGTTTCCCCAAATTCATGTGATGAAGCCCTAACTCCCAACAGGATGGTATTTGGTGATGTGACCTTTGGGAGTAATTAGGTTAGATGAAGTCATGAGGTTGGGGCCCTTTTAATGGATTAGTGTCCTTATAAGATGAGACATTATTCTCTCTCTCTCTCTAGCATGTGCACAAAGAAGAGGTCATATGAGCACACAGCAAGATGATGGTCATCTTCAAGCCAAGAGAAGAGGCCTCAGAATGAAGCTTACCTTTCTGAAGCCTTGATCGTGGGCTTCCCAGCCAACAGAATGGTGAGAAATAAATTTCTGTTGAGTTACCCAGACTGTAGTAGTTTGTTTTGGGAATCTGAGCAGACTAATTACCGAGCTCTAGGCTGGCATCTCCATGATTCTCTTGTCCTTTTCCTCATGGTTGTAAAACGGCTGCTACACCTCTTCACATCACATCACATCACATCACATCACATAAGTGACCATGACTAAGGGCAAAAAGCTGAGTAATAGCCAGAACAGTAAACATGATTTCTCCTCATATTCTTCTTTTATCAGAATAGGAAAAACTCTTTCCAGAAAACTTTTATTTACATCTCAAAATCCAGAACCAGGTCACATGGCCATTTCTAGAAGCAGAGAGTCTGGGAAAGTGAGTACCTTGCTTTTTCAGACTTTGCAAAGGGAAATGGGAGATGGTTAAGTGTGTCTGGAATGGCTATTGGGCAGCAACAATAGGGTCTCTGATGTGGTTGTCAAAATAAAAAACATTGAGAGATTTTATATAAACCTCTAAATTGCATCATTTTTTGAAAAATGAGAAAATCTGGAAATGCTGGATATGCTTGCATAGAAATGATAAACCAGCTCTCTGTAGCAGCTGTTCCATTAGGATGGGGCAGGAATTGATTTTGCCACAGGCCTCATGGTTTTCTATTTTTTTTCCATCACAGGGGCCCTGTAATTTGCCATTTTTCAGTGTGTTTGCATTATTGATTTTATAATATGAAGGATCTTTCATTTGTTCATGGCACCTGGTTTATTTTTGTAGGCATCTCAGTTGAATTGTCTTAAATGGTAGTACTAAGGAAAAAACGGCATCCCAGAGGGAATTGTTTATTTGGGCTCCAGGCTATGTGAAAAGTTTTCCTTGTGAAGAAGAAAAATCTAATTTGTGAGCAGGTCATTTATAGTCTTAACTGTTGTAAATCATGTGAAAGTAGCAGAGATGGCTGGAGATGTCATCGGGTCATGTCCAGTAGGAGAAGTTAAAGAGGACAGAAGAATCAATTTGCATCTACCTGGAAGATGATCAGATTTGGAGTAGTCACACAGCTTTGGAAACAAAATCAACCCAATTAAATTTCCTTTAAAACAAAGACGTAGTAGGCTTATTCAGATGAGAACAGTAAGGGGAAAATATGCGGTAATTTCGGGAGAACTGTAATGGATTTCCACATAAAAATCTCATTAAAGAACTTAGAAAACAGAATCATAAAGCTGGGGAGATTTTACTGACATCATTCTTAAGATGTCTCCAGTGGATTTTTATGTACGTATTGACTTCAGGAGCCCGAAGCGTCAGAACTGTACCATTCAATACAGAATGACGTGGTAGCACCAATGATTCCTAACTCTTGCAAGCAAATAATATGCACAGGTTCATACAGCTCCATTTGATATACGTTAATTTTTTATACTGTTACATCAGGTTTTATTTAATTCATTTGATTTTAAAGTGCTTTTAAAAACATAATTTGTCAGGGAACATCTGAACAGTATATTTTAAAAACTACAATATGGAATGAAGAAAACCCAGATTCCAATGAACTATAAAATTATAAATCTTAGGGTGCCAACTAATTGAAATAAGTTAATTGAAGGTTTCAGGCTTTGGATGGGTGATTTTAGGTATATAGGGGATTAACTAAAAAATGTGAAATCTGAGATAAATTTCAAGATTGTAGGGTTCTGAACTTCTTTGGTATTTCTAGAGGAAAAGTAAAAATATTTCCCAAAGTGGTTTAAAATATCTATTAACAAAAAAAAAATAACCTGCCTTTATGATGGAAAAAAAAAGAGTAATGTTGGACTATTTGTGTCTACCAGCTGAAAAACAGCAATTCCTGATGCTCTGCCATCTGAGAATATGTTGCATTCACTTAATATCAATGTTTTACATCAAAGTTTATCCCAGTTTGGAATTATAGAATTCTCCCCTGAGGTATGTTGTTGCATGGAATATTTCACTTACAAATTTGTATGCACTAAATCTTTTTTTTTTTTTTAAGATTTTATTCATTTATTTTTAGAGAGAGGGGAAGGAGATAGAGAGGGAGAGAAACAGCAGTGTGTGGTTGCCTCTCACATGGCCCTCACTGGGGACCTGGCCTGCAACCCAGGCATGTGCCCTGACTGGGAATCGAACCGGGACCGCTTGGTTCCCAGCCCGCGCTCAATCCACTGAGCTACACCAGCCAGGCTGTCTGCACTAAATCTTATCTCCCCTGTCCAACTCACAAGGTTTGACTCCAGCTAGCCACTCACACATGCTCCTTCATTATTGCCTATTGATTCCTTTCACTACAGAAAGATTAATGTCTTTACCTTTTTCAGGCATACACTGGCTATATTTTTCTTGTCCTATCTTACTCTATTTCTTTTCTTCATCTGGGAAGCCAGTTATTTCATATTCAACTCCTATCCAAATCAAAACAAAGTTTCAAGATCTACCTGAAGACTTCTCCTCCCCTAGGAAGCTTACCTCATCTTTGGTATCATTAGTACCTTTTTCATTGAGTTGCAACACTCTCTATGGCTTTGCAGAGAATGTTATTGCTCTATGGATGGATGGGGATGATATATTCACCAAGGACAAGGATAGGACATATTGCTTCTTTCATAGGCTTTGCATTGCCCGTTGTAACACTGAGTACAGACTGGGAACTCATTAAGTCCTGGCGAATAATACTTCCCTGACATTGTCAAGCAGAGCTCAGTGCTCTCTTTTTTTCTTGTCTTACAAAGATTTGTTCAGAGCTCCGTTAGAACAGTTCGCTATAAATACATGTTTATAACCTGTCTCCCATCCTAGACAGTGAATCTTTGGTGTTCGGCAAATGTATTCTCTTTTATCCTCAAGTCTCCAGTCTTTTTCACATAGTAGGCTCTTGATAAATATTGGTTGACTCAATGTGTGCACTGCATGTTTTCAGGTTAGAATAACTGGGATTGTAGAAAACAATTCTGTTAATAAGATAATATGTACGGTGCTCGATGCATGGGATGTAGAAATGTATGAGACTGGCAGTTCTGATCAGAAGAAATTTGCTGCATTAAAAGAGAATGCTGAGCTCTGGGACTCTGCTGAAATTTTCAGGAAAACCTTGAAATTCCTTGGGTCATTTACAGGGACTGAATATCATATTACCCAAATCTTAAGGGACCAGGAGTCCTCAGCAGATAAGGGCATTGAATTTATACCCCTGTATTATATATACATCATTCTCACTCCTATGTATATCCCTAGCAAGTAGCCCAGAATGAAGCAAATAATAGGAGTATATTTATTGAGTAGTTATTATTATCTTTGACTTTTTAGTTGTGTTCTTAGTACTCTTAAACTATGTTCCAGAAAACTGGAGGGTTCCAGAAGTTGCTCCATACCATTTTTTGAAGCACACCGATGACTCCCAAATCCATAGCTTCATCCTGGATCCAACTGCCTAGTGGATATCATGAATGGGATGTCCCAGAGTCCCTCAAACTTATCCCACACAGAAGCTTGGGGTTCATGTGGCCACTCTGCAAATAGCAAGAAGGAAGAGGGATTCTCTTGTTCCTGGAAGTTGTAATAACCCTGAAAGAGGAAAGAGTCCCAAACTGTCCTCAAATCGATTCTGTGTCTAGGAAGGTGAAATAGTCTAATTGGCTCACTTTAGTCGTGTGAACTTCCCTGGGGGGAGGCAAGGCAAACCCCCTTGATTGACAGCTCCATTAGAGGCTGATATGGATTAGGGGAGATGCAGTTCCTCAAGGGAAGTACTTAAAGTGGGGCAGATAAAATGACAGAGGGTACCAATGGTAGGAACTCAATAAATGCTTGTTGAATTGAGTTATGGGAGAAGCTTCACCACCAAAACTTGTTCTGAACTTTACGAAGATAATTTTTGACCTAGCTTTTAATATGAACTTATTTTTTTGTTGAGCCAGCTTGTTCATTCTTGAGAAAATTTTTGGTCTGGAAGCTGTCACGCCAAGTTTTAGCTCCGGCTATCCCTAGGCAGATTTATAGCCTCCCGAGATGCTAGCATTATAATGAAAGTGCTGACAGCCCTGGAGCTTTGCTGACAGGAGCGGCACCGCTGTGATAAAACTAGAAGATGAATAGAAACATGGTGCCTCTTCCTTGTGGCGTTGTCTGAGTTTAGGTCACAGAGAAACAAGTCCTTAATGAGTCCAGGACTGGAGGAAAGGCCTCCAACATGTGAGTCCCAAGGTGGTTTGGATTAAATCATCTGGATATTTTTCCAGATCATTTAAGACAAGCCCCAAAGAGTTGACAGATAATTATTTATTATATAATATAAAATATATTATGTGTGATTATCATATATTTTATTATCATTATTTTATAAAAATCATTTTACTTTGGGGTTTATAATTTAAATCCGGGCTCAGAAAACTAGAACTTGTGGGTCAAACGTGGGCCACCACATGTGTTTGTAAATAAAGTTTTATTTATTTATTTATTAAAAAGATTTTATTTATTTATTTTAGAGAGAGGGGAAGGGAGGGAGACAGAGAAGGAGAGAAACAGCAATGTACTGTTGCCTCTCACATGGCCCTCACTGGGGACCTGGCCCGCAACTCAGGCATGTGCCTTGACCGGGAATCGGACCGGGAATCGAACTGGGACCCTCTAGTTCCCAGCCCACGCTCAATCCACTGAGCTACACCAGCCAGGGCTGTAAATAAAGTTTTATTAGAACACAGCTATGCCCATTTATTTACATATGTTTATGGCTGCTTTTGCCCTATGGCAGAGTTAAGTATTTGCAACAGGTGATATGGGTGGCAAAGCCTACAAAATTTACTCTCTGATCCTTTACAAAAAAGTTTGCCAAGTCCTAACTTCAATGAATGATTTCCAAGATTTTTCACTTTTTATTTAGTTTCATGATATTATATATTACCTTCTCATCTTATACATATATCTTTCTAATTATGCTTAGACTGTGTAGTTATGTATTAAAAAAATAAAAGTGCAGTAGACTTGCTTAGAGAATTTCTTTACAGTCTTTGAGATAATTGGATGCACCTGAGGTTTCCAACATTGAGATGGGAACTTAAATTCATTAGTAAGAGTGTTGGATAAATTTCAGAAAAGGTGGAAGAATAAAAAAAATGTAGTTCTTCAGAGCGATCCCTTTCTAAGACACATAACACCAGAAAAAAAGTTGAAAGAATTGCCATCAGACAGATAGGCTCTTTCTTACAGTTTTATTTTTCTTTTTTCATTCCATATGGGAGTAGAATGACCCATAGAAAGTCTACCCATGTTTATGGAACTCCTGTTGTATGCTGGACACCATGGTGGGCATTTTTGCTTAACTGTGTGCAATTGAATTCCAGCTCCTGTAGCTGCTGTTAGAAGTAAGTGTGTGGCTGGAGGCACAGAGGCTCAGAGGGAGAAAATAACCTCTCCAAGGCCGTCTCACTAGCACGCGGTAGTGTTCAAATTCAAACCAGATTTTCTCATTCTCTTGTGCATTTCTAAAAATATGGACTTAATTTTATAGGGTGAAATAAAAATTGTGGGTGTGATAAACAGCGTGCGGCATCTTTGTGATCACTGGATGTTGACTTTCTCCTCATAGTGAGGCAGCCCAGTAGAGGACAGTGGGCCCTCTCCCAGGCGTTGTCAGATAAAAACTATGTTCATGATAATACCCGGACATTATCTGACTTTTAATTTTAATTCTTTCACATGTACACAGTGGATACAGGGGGATTTTCTGGAGGCTGCATAATGTGCTATGACATCATCATTTTGAGGACTAATGAAATGTGTGATTGTGTGCACTGAGACTAAAATTTTTCTGCTTTAATTTTAAAATTGTAAATATTGATGAACACACATAGACAAAAACTCTAAAGTCTTCAGTGATTTTTAAGACTGTTAAGAGGTTCTAACTAAAGCACTTCAGAACCATTGATGAAGTCACTAAAATATCCACCGCTCAACATCTCAAGCCAGACTTTCTGGATGTAAAACCCCAACCTACCACTCATTGCCTTGAGCAAGTTATTTTACTTAGCCAGTCCTTGGTTTCTTATCTCTGTCCTAAGGACAACCCTCACACCTACTTTGCAGGGTTGTCTAAATACATTAATATTTAATATTGACAAAACTTGGTTAAATAAAATAATTAGGACTTCAGTTTTAGAAGCTTTGAGACAATTTTAATTTAACAAGAGAAGTTATCACCTCTCCCTGACCTCTGGACTGTAAATGAATTAGCTTTTCATAATTCACAGTTATGAAATAGATTTTCCTAACCTTCAGTTTAATTTGTTAAACAAAACTATTGCAGAATAATATGTGTAGAATAAGATACATTAATCATTAGTGTACTGATTATTTATTACAAAACAAGTCCAATGAACACGAGTACCCCTATACCAAGAAATTGAACATTGCCATACCTCAGAAACCCCTTTTACTCTCTTGGGGTCACATTTCCACCCTATTACACCAGGCAAATGCTGTCCTGACTTGTAATGTTGTAGACTAGTTTTGCTTGTTTTCGAACTTCATATAACTGAAATCACACCGTATGGTTTCTTTCACTCATTATTCTGTTTGTAGATTTACCTATGTTATGACATGAAGTTTGTAAATTGTTCTTTATTGTTGTAATAGTATTCCATTATATGAATATACACAATACATTCATCTATCCTACTCTTGGTGGATATTTGGGTCATTTCCAAATTTTTGCTATTTTGAATAGTGCAGCCATGGCCATTCCTGTTCATGTCTGGACAGAATTCTCTGTGGGAGAAATTCTTAGACATGAAATTTTTGGGTTAGAGGGATTGCGTACCATTGCGTTACAGGGGTGCCTATTGCTGGATCATAGAGGGAATGTATGTTTAGTTTTCTAGCAGTTCTGCAAAGTGGTGTGTCAGTTTGCACCCCCTTGGCAGTGTATGAGAGTAAGTCACGATACTTGATAGTGTTTGTATAGTTATGTTAATCATTCATGTTGATGTGTACAGGTACCTCGCTGTGTTTTGAATTCTCATTTCCTTGTAGGCTAGTGCAGTTGAGTATCTATTAATATGTTATTCGGAAGGATGTATTTCAATCACTTGCATGTTTTGTTTCTATTGAGTTTCCCTTTATTCTTTTTAATTTAAAGAAGTATTTACATAGCCTACACATATGTTCTTTGATAGTTTTAGGACATTTTAAGGGTCCATTAGAGAGTCTTTCTAGCATTCTGCAACCCCAATTATTTATCATTTAAAATAGTAAAAGACCTTTATTAGTACAGTATCAAATCTCCATTCATCATCATAAGCTTTGCTATTATTGTAGACATGCAAGTGTTACGTTTTGAGAAGAGGAAAACAAAATGAATTTTGCTTCTGTAAATTAGCATTTACATTTCCGCTGTTCTGTTTACACACCATTAAATGTACACTCCAGCATGTGGTAGAACAAGAGAGACGATCATGCTGTACTTATAACTTGTCCCGAAGCCATGCTCCATGACACTTTACAAACGACCGGCAGTCAGCTCTGAGATGGTGAACTCGGAGAGTAAGCAGAGACTACCCTGATTTATCGGCATGAACCCACCATCCAGTGCCTGAGAAATGGCCTATGGAGATATGTTCCAACAAACTCCCTAACCAACATTATACTCTTTATTGTGGAAAACAATGGAACAGTTCATTCCCAAAGGAGCTTCCCATTCACTTAAACACAGAAGAATAAGCAAATAGTTCTTGGTTTTGGATTTGAATGGTTTTTCCCAAATTTCTTATCACTACTTCTAAACCAGGGCTTCACATTAAAATCACCTGAAAATTTTCTGAACAATATTGGTGTTGAATTGTAGTCCTAGAAATCTGGTGGGATTTTTTCTGTGCTTGCTTTTAAAAACTCCTTAGATAGTTCTAATTGCTGCCAGAGTTGAGAACCAATACTCTACAGTATTCAACGTGGTAGATGGCGTGTTTGGGGAAGGTATTCTGAAAAAGAGTCCGTAACCTATTTGCTTCACTCCATGGCTCCTCTTAAGGGTGGATGTGGGGTCTGAGTTTCCTCCTTGTAGGGCACACTGTTGCCCACCTTTTCCAAGCCAACTAAGAATTTTGTGACTTCTGGTCCTCTTTAGGTTCTTCTCCTTTTCTCCTATCCCCTGGGTTTTTAATAATTTCTTTGCTTCCTTTTCCTCTTCTCTACTTCTCTAGCTCCTAATCAGGAAACTACTTTTTATTTCTCTTTTTTTTCTGGTGTTATTCCCTTTTTTCTTTATTCAATTTTACTTTATTATGGTAAGGACACTTAATGAAGATATACACTTAAATACACTTTTCACAAAATACTAAGCGTTCAATACCTTATTCACTGCAGGGGCAGTGCTGTACAGCAGATCTCTACAGCTTGTTCATCTTGCTTAACTGAGATGTTATGCCCATTAATTAGGAACTCCTCATTTCCATTTTCCCCAGCCTCTGGCAAACACCATTCCACTCTTACTCTAGGAATTTGACCTTGTAGGGGATTCTGATGCAACTAAAATTTCAGAGTCATTTTTCTGCTGCATAGGTGCAGATTTTTGAGGCAGCAGATCCTTCTTTTCCCCTCTTCTTCCCTTATCAACTTTATATAAAAGGTCAGGAAGAGCAATTCTTAGAAACTAATGGCAAAGAAGTTCAAGGTATCTGGTAGTGGCCAATGGCATGCTGGGAGATGTGGTCTCCTCAGAGAAAGTGCTAAAGATGGTAGAAAAGTGAGAGGACTTGGCAGTGCATTCTGTAAACCAATAACTTCATTGATTTAGAGAACCAGAGAATCAGGAAGATATAAAAGGAAATATTGCCTTGGTAGAACAGAGAGCGCTGCTCCAGGTGAGTAGCAGCAAGAAACTTGCAATTGAACTCAAATTTGATAACCACTTTTGCAGTCAAAAGCTCAAGGGCAAGCAATATTTCCTCATCAATGATGAAGAAAGAGTGAGAATCAAACCGACAACCAACACGGAGCTAATGAAAAAAGGACATAGATTCATGCAGTATTTGAGGAAAACCACACCTCTAAAAATGCCCTATTGTGAGATTTAGAGTAAACTGTGCCTCCCTGCATAGTTTTTATGGAATAGCAACCAAAAATTTAAAGGGGAAAAGGCATTGATGATAAGACAAAAGGGTGAAATGAAAAGGGAGAGAGCTTATATTTAAAAGGATTGCAAGCACATTAAAAATTAAATAGTAGAATTAAAGTTGACATTGAAGGGAAAAAGTGATGATTTAGCATTATAGAAAATCAAATCAATGAAGATACGCTCTCTTAGAATGTAGAAATAAAAAGTAAATTTGATAAAAATGATGAGAAAGTAGATAATAAAATAGAAAACAGGGAATAAAGATTCAACAAATGGATAATTTATGTTCATGAGAGGAATACTGGAACAAAAGAAATAAACAATTGTTTTAGATGAACTAAAAAGAAGTTTAGGCATATTGAAAGATTCCATTATGATCCTGGAAAAATCATTAAAAAGAATCTTTATTCAAACTTATCCAGACACAAAACTCTGAACTAAATGTCAAGGAAAAACAATCTCATAAACATTTGGCCAGGGATGAAAGAAATCTACAAGGGCATACGAATCAGATGGCCCTGAAGTGCAGTTGCAACATGACTGCTCACAGATGGAGCCCAGCGCTCAAGTGGAGGGTAATCCGTAAAAGACGACTGTTGTGTAGCTGGAACTGGCTTAATGAGACGCATATAAATAGTCATTGTAAATCTTCTATATAACTGAATACATGTGTTAAATCAGTTTTTTTGATAGATGTCTAGTGCAAAAACAACACTTTATTTTAATAAACTTAATATTTTGTATATTCATTATTAACAAGTAATGCATTTAACCACACATTAGTAAATACTAGCGAATAACAATATCAATTAGAGTGCATGATTAGATTACTGCAATAAAGATTGAGCACCAGGTGCTGAGATGGCGGGAGGTTGAAGGGGGTAAAGGAGTGTCCCCGTAAAAGAGGACATTGAAAAGATACCCTTTACTCTGTGTTCTGAGAAGCTAAAGAATGTTGGTCCAAGGACAATTGTGGAAAAAACTTTAAGGCAACTATTAACAAAATTTAAAAAAGGAATACATCTTTTATGTACTAGCATATGGAAGAGCAAAGAAAACAAAAACAAGAAAGCTTTAAAAATTAAGCAAATAATAAACTAAATTTGTCATTTGAACCAACAAAGTGTATTAAAATCTCTGGAAATGATTAAAAATACGGATGTTGGGTCATCATCCTGAGATTCTGTTCTGTTTCTGTCACTTGCAAGCTTCAGTTTCTTAGTATCGCTAATTTACTCCACTAAATTCTGGTTTTCTAATCTGCTGAAAGAGGATAATAAGACCTATCTCTCAGCATTGTTCAGAAGATCAAGTGATACTTTATAGAAACAAACTAAGAAATACCCACTGTCTGGCATGCTGAGGAAAAAGGACAGACTCCAAGTTCAGAGCCTGGATTCTGATGTCTGATAGGTTCTAACTGGCTCTGTTACTTACCAATCCTATTTTGCAACCTTGAGACAAGTTACTGAGCTCTCCAAGTCTTAGTTCACTTGTCTGTAAAATGGGGAGGAAATAGTACCTACCTCACAGGTTTGTCATGAGGATTAAATAAAATAATACATGTCAAATACTTGGGGCAATGCCTGGTACAGGTATCTCTGTTAAATTCACTATATTATAACAAACCAGCAGCTTTAAACGTGAAATTTTAAAATGTTCATCAGTGAACATAGCATTATTAGTAAAAGAGAAATAGTAACACTTTAAAATATCAGATTCTAAAAACCCAAAGCATGTAACAATAGTAAGGGATTGAACACATATATTTGGTCATTTCCTGTGTTCAAGTACCACACAGCCATTACGTGATGTAAAACAATACATATAGAAAAATTATATAATTTATATCTGAAATATTTATATTCAACTATAAGAAGAATGAACCCTTTGGAAATATAAAATGTCATTCCTTGATTTTTTGATCATTTTTAAACATCTATACTAAACATATATACCTTTAAAATCAATAAACACATGTATTTTAATAGGTATGTTTCTGAAAGAGTTTGATTATGCTGAGAAAAATTCTTAAATTAATGTCAAGAGAAAACAGATGCAAAATTTTATATTCAAAATTTAATAAACCATGTAAAACGTACTTGGAAAAAATTAACAATCCTGTCAGCATTGTTATTTCTAGGTGATAGGGATATTATGTAGTTTATTTCTTCGTACTTTGTCTATTTTTCCAACTTCTCTGCAATACTCAGAAAACGTTACTGTAACCGGAAGGAGAAAGGTAAAGTAATAAGAATAAAATAAGTCCTTCATAAATACGCTATTAGCTCAGATGTTGGCAAGTGGAGTTCAGTGGAGCTGAAGGGTAGTCTGGAGAGCAATGTTCCCGGTCCCCTCCTTTCACTGATGAGGAAGCGAGGCCAAGAAACATTTAGTGCTTTGCTGAAATCGCAGAAGTGAGCGAGTGAAAGAGGTGGAAGATCCCCGTGTGCAATGTTTCTACTGAATCGTGTGCCCCCTCAATTAGTGCAAACTTCATGCAAAATTTACCTAGTTTAATGCAAACACCAAATCTCAAACAGGGCATAGGAGATCCCTAATTTGTCCCCAGCTTTAGGAATTGTTTAATTACAACATAGAAAAGTCTTTCATCCGAGTAACAACTGATAGAGAACTACAGCAAACAGTAATTACTGCTCTTGAAAGAGCCCACAAATACCCAGTCATGTTGGTTTAAAGATATGTTCCCCTCCTCCACACAGACTTCATTTTCCCCATATTCCCCTGGTCATCTTGACCCGGGTGGGTGCCTAGAAGTCAACAAAGCCGGCCCGATAGCTTTTAGGTTTTCAGTGGCAGATCCAACGGATTCCAGGCGGAAGGATACTGTTGCCGTGGTACCATGAACAGGCCTGCTGGTTTTGTGCAGTGACTCCCAAGTGCAAGTGTTCACAAGTTCAGTGCTGAGCTGAAGTGTTTACCATCTGATTAAAGTTTCCCCATGGGAGGCAACACCATAAAAGTAATGACGTGTAATAACAAGTTATTTATAAAACTAAGTTTATTCATTCTTTTGGGGTTAAAATGATGGCAACAGGGGTGTGTGTGTGTGTGTGTGTGTGTGTGTGTGTGTTTAAGGTTCTTTCTTAGAAAAATGAAAAGTTGACAATCTTAAATATAAGATCTCAAAAATATTTTTGAAATTGTATTGGTCTGTAGGATTTCAAAATCTGGGACCTACTGACTTAGTATTATACATGAGTTTGGGATTATAAGAATCAGACTCAAATCCTGTTGTTGCCACATACTTTGAGAAATTTCTTAATTTTTCTGTGTCTTACTTCCGCTGTAAACTGAGGAAGGTAATATTTATCTCAGGAAGATTAAACATTCTCATAAAACCTCCAGAAAAGTGGCTGGCACATTTTCCTCCAGATATACTTACTACAAACTAATATGCTTATGAAGTAAGCATAATAATAGAGGCAGTAATGTTTTGGAGAGCTTACAAGTCAATAAATGTGGGTTCCATTTCCCTTTGTTATTAGTTAACGCCATAGAGTCATTTAAAAATTCTATTAGATAGAGCTGTCTTGAGCAAAATGACGCTTTTATCATTGCTAAAATCTTTCCCCCACCAGAACCATATATCTTTTTAAAATTTGGTCTAAAAGCTTTCAGTGTAGGTTTCTAGTTGCAATTTTCTAATAACTTCTCATATTCTGAAAACTTTAGGTTTACTTTAAAAAGATTGTTGTCTTAAGTCACCATCATATTCTACTCTATTATGACTGGATTTTGCGGCAAATGTTTCGAGAGCAAACAAGGGTAATGCATGTCCCAGTAGAAGAGCACAAAGCAAAAGCTGGCAGCAGCGCATCCACATGTTTGCGGAATGAGAGAATACTAGGGAACACCTCACCTAACTTTCCCATTTTGTAGGCACTGCTCAGGATGCTCTAGCTTCCTTCTGTCTGACTTTGCCTCCATTCTCTCTGTCCACTCACTGCTCCGTCGAGGCCTATTACTTTTTTCAATGACTCAGCTTGATCACTTGCCATTGTCTTATCCTCTAGGCCTTTAAAATACCATTTTAAGTTTTTGCGAAACTTTCACTTCTAACCAGGAAACTCCAAAACCTCTTATTCAAGAAGTTTTCCCTGACAGACTGCATGTCAGGTTAGAACTCTTTTTTTCTATGATAAGAAATTCATACCCAAACCCTTCAGCTAGCAGTAAATATTTATTTTATTATATTCCATAAATATGTTTTGGGAAGTTGTTGTTGATCTTGGGGACATTATTTTCAATGTGATTTTATCCCTTATTTTCCTTATTTATTTTTCTCTTTGAAAAGAATTTGCATGGGAATCACCATGTACTTGTTTGATATGGAAGTATAACACAAAGAAACAATTAAGAACTTCCTTCTTTCATATTGGGAGGAGATTGTCTCTTTAATAAAGCCAGGATTTGTATAACAAGTATTTATAAGCATCTACCTATGTAGGACAATATGGGAGAAAGAGTTGAATTGAGCAGCTAGTAATGTCAACCAATGAGGATGAGTAAGATACTAAAAGGTAGGTATTGGCTTAAAAAAAAAAAAGTTAAAAGTGAAGGTGGGTTTTTATTTGTTAGGACACAAATCTCACAGCAGAGAGTGCTGACCAATGAGAGACAGGTGTCTTTGGGAGAATATTTGAGGACAGACATAGAAAACAGTGCAAGAAAAGGTTGAGGAATCAATCAATTTGTTAAGTACCAGCTTTGTATGTGGCATTCTGCTGCATCTTGGGTATGTAAGATGAATAAAACAGACTCTATCTCTTGGACAGATTGGTGTTTAGAGGTAGAAAGAGATCTGAAAACAAATAATGGAAGAACTATGAGAACATCTATATTAGATGTTTTTACTCACAGTGCAGTCTTATCTAAAAGCTGGATGCCATTTTCTGGGAAGGTGTGGTTGAAAAAAAAATTTTCTGGCTTCTTTTTTTCTTTCATTTGTTTTGGGCTTCTGGATCCCTTAAACCTGGTACTTTCACTTATTTTTGGTTTTATTGTTTGCTTTTTTTTACAAGCCTGATAAATCATGTCTTTTTCCACTGACAGGAGCCTGAAACTACGTCCCTAGGTACAGCATAAAATGTAGCAATTCCTGGGGCCCAATGGCATGCTCTGGTGGAGCTAGTGGACCAAACCCAGAATGCCAGCAGGTATCACAGAACATTTCATTCTCTGCCAGGTGGTTTAGTGCTTGCACACGGTAGGTGTCACTAATTCCAGATGCCCAAATGGAAGGAGCGGGACGGTATTCTTTGGTTCAAAGTGGGTGGGCAATTTGTTCAATCCCAGGGGCCTTTGGACTTTGAGATGTAGGCTGAGAGAGCCAGTTATTTAAAATCAAGGTGGCTGGCACAGACAGGCGGAGGGCCCAGCAGGGTGGAGAGAGAAGGAGCAGAAAGGCTTCCAAGAAGAAGCTGAAAATTGACCTAGTTATTTTGATGGCATGCTCTGTTGCATTTTCCCTTCAGGCCAAGTTCAGACTCCCTGACATGAAACTGAAGCACTCACTGCTAAGGACTTAAAGTTTTGGGCATTTTTTCCAAGTTTGTTCATTCGTTCCTTCCTTCCTTCCTTCCTTCTTTCCTTCCTTCCTTCCTTCCTTCCTTCCTTCCTTCCTTCCTTTCTACCTTCTTTCCTTCCCTCCTTCCTTCCCTCCTTTCTTCCTTTTCCCCCTCCCTCCCTTCCTCTTTCCCTCCTTCCTTCTCCCCTTCCTTTCCTCCCTCCCTTCCTCCCTTCCTTCCTTCCTTCCTTCCTTCCTTCCTTCCTTCCTTCCTTCCCTCCCTCCCTCCCTCACTTGCTCTGTGCTGAGAATGCCCTATTAATTAAAGACTATCCGTCTTCAAGCTGAAAATAGCAATGGTAATTAGGATTATTTGCATTGAGTCAGAGTCCAGAGAAGAGTGGACAAAGCAGAGGGTGAGAGGCAAGGCCATCTGGCTTCTGTGCACCTCTCCCTTCAGGATCTGGAGCGCCCATGGGGACATATGGGAAAGAGCGTGGGTAGAGTGTGGGGGCTGAAGAAATGGAAGCAGGTGCTGTCTTGCCCTTTTATTCTCTTGGGCTCTCTGCCAATAGCACACTCCCGCTCTACTTTCGTGATAAGAACTGTTTTTTTCTTTCTTACCTCTGAATCTCCATATTTCTTTTGGTCCCCTTCTTGGGCTTGTAGATCAAACTATTATGTAAGATTTTTCAGCGATGGCACTATTGACATTTTGGGCCAGACAGTTCTTTATCAGGGTGCGGTGGCGGGGGGGGCTGTCCCATGAATTTTATGATTTTCATCAGCATCTCTGGCCTCTACCCTCTATGTGAATCCACTCTGCTCCTCTCTCGCCCTCATTTGTGACAAACCAAAATGTCTCCAGACATTAACAAATGTCTTACAGGGGGAAAATTACCCTTTTTTGAGGACCACTGCTAAGGAGGCAATCCTTCCTTCTTAAAACTCTGAACATGGACCTTCACCTTGCTTAATCTGCAGAAGAAAAGCCTGCACGTTCTTTCTTCAGATTCTGTGTGCCATGTACATACAGGAATGCTAAAAATACAGGAATGTTCTAAAGACTCTTTATTATTTAGTATTTGTTACCAGGGTCTCAATAAGAAATACAGCTGATCCTGATCCTTGAACAGTGCTGGGGTAAGGGGTACCAACCTCTATGCAGTCAATCCATGTATAACTTTTGAACCTCCAAAAATTTAACTACGGTCATCCTTTGTGACTATGGAGGGTTGGTTTCAGGACCCTTGTGAATTCCAAAATCTGTGGATGCTCAAGTTCTTTATAGAAAATGGCATAGAACAGCCCTGGCTGATGTGGCTCAGAGGATTGAGTGCCTGAAAACTGAAAAGTTGTTGGTTTGCTTCTCAGTTAGAGCATGTCTGGGTTGCAGGCCAGGTTCTCAGTAGGGGGCATGCAAGAGGCAACCACACAGTGATGTTTCTTTCTTTCTCTTTCTCCCTCCCTTCCCTTCTCTAAAGATAAATAAATAACATAAAATAATAAAATGGCAAGAACAATGCACACAGTTGACCCTCCACACTCTCAAATTCCCAACTACGGATTGAAAATATGTGAGTTTTTAGATCCATGGTTAGTTGTATTTGAAGATGCAAAGCTTGTGGAGGGACAACTGTATACACACGTGGAAGTGACATTCTTAATAGCCTATTAATTCTGAGTAATTTGCCAGCTTATTTAATTTGATTCATCTAGGCTCTAGTCTGTTAACATGATTCTAATGGTGATTGGTGTGACCCCAGTTTAGTGGATGCAACCCTGACCGGAATTTCTCTTTTTCAGCTATAGTATTAATAAATTCTTCTTGATTACTTTTGAGCCACGCATCTACTTACTTACTTTTCCTGAACTAGATTTCTAGAGTTTGTTATTGTGTTTTGGCTATTTTTTTATGGCTTAAGATTTGGGGGTTTGGGAAATGTAAAGAACCAGCTATGGAAGTACTAGGTTTTGGTCTCCTGATTATTTTGTTGAGCATCCACACTACCCTTGGGGATGCATGTTTAGATTATTCTTCAAATGCATCTTGCAGCTATCACCACCTTTGAATTTTGTGCCATTAAATGGTGACCTTTTCTTTTTTTTGGTTTCTGCTAGTGAATTTTTTTGGGGGGGGGTGCTAGTTTCTATTGTTTGTTGTTGAGTTTGTTGTAATTATAGATGAGTGCACCTCTATGATTTAGCTTTATTTCATCTTTACTGAGAAATTCAAAGCCATGTCGTATGAGTTTCTTGTATATGTTGGATATGTGGTTTGCAAATATCTTCTCCTTTTCCACAAATTGTCTTTTATTTTTCTATGTTTCCCTTGCTGTGCAGAAGCTTTTTAGTTTGATGTCCCACTTGTTTATTTTTTGCTTTTGTTGCCTTTGCTTGGGGTGTCAAATCCAAAGAATAAATTATTGCCAAGTCCAATGTCAATAAGCTTTATTTCTATGTTTTCTCTAGGAGCTTCACTGTTTTAAGTCTTATGTTCAAGTCTTGAATCCATTTCTAGTTGATTTTTGTGTATGGTGTAAGATAGAAGGGCCAGTTTCATTCTTCTGCTTTGGATATCCAGTATTCCCAATGAGCGGTTCCCTCCTCCCACCCCCTTCTGGCTCTCAGAGGTTCTGGTTTCACTGGGGTGTGTGCTGAGTATATAGATTTTGAATTCTCCCTATATGAGTCTCATTTGCAGCAAAGTTTTAGAACCATTAGTATGAAATACCATTTCAGATATTCCCCATTTCATAATGATTCAACTTATAACTTTTTGACTTCATGGTGGTTTGAGAGTGCTATTCATTCAGTAGAAACATACTTCAGATGATAAATTTTGATCTTTATCTGGGCTGGTGACATGCAGTATGATACTTACGTGAAGCTGGGCAGAGGCAGCAGCCTGCGCTCCTGGTCCGCCACATGTCATGAGGGTAAACAACTGATACTCTTGCAGGGGTGTCCATCCAGCCTTTTGGCATCTTTGGGCCACACTGGAAGAAGAATTGTCTTGGGTCACACAATAAATACACAAACACTAACGAACACTGATGAGCACAAACAAAGTTTTAAGTAAATTTACAATTTTGCGTTGGGCTGCATTCATAGCCATCCTGGGCAGCCTGCAGCTGGCAGGTCATGTGTTGGCCATCCCTGCCAGTGTACTGCGTTGCCAGCTTTTATTTTTGTATATTGCGTTTTGTGTTTTTGCACAAACCCATCATGTCTACAAAACACCCCTCTCCGTTTCCTGTTTCTGGTGAGAAGAGGAAGGCAATTACTTGAGATGTAACTCAAGATAATCACCCAACTGTAAGCTAATGTAAGTATTCTGAGCATGTTTGAGGTAGACTAGGCTAAACTATGATATTTCATAGGTTAGGTGTATTAAATGCATTTTTGACTTCTGATGTTTTCAGCCTATGATGGGTTTATTGGGGTATAACTCCAGCATAAGTTGAGGAGTATTTGTGCTGTCCATGGAAGCTTATAGTCAGTCCACCTGAGCAGCCAGAAAGATAGTAAAGTTCCAGGCAACACCTATTGTGAACAATCCTAAATGGGAACCAGATATTGAAGAGCAAATGGTAGCTCCTAAGAAATTGATGTGAGCAATAATTAGCCGTATCTTAGAATAGAAGAAGCATAATATATCTTATTTTTTCATTTGTTACTAGTGTGTATGATGCATTGCTCTCATCTTCTTTATTAGAATAGAAGGTCATTGAGGACAAAGGTCAAGTGCTTTGCCACATTTATATCTCCCCCCTCCGAAATATCTCACAATGCTAATACTTAAGACAGGCTCAATAAATAGTTGCGTAAAATTGGACACCCTTTTGTACTTTTTATCACTCAACATTTGGAGAATCATGAGGCTGGGAAAGATCTATAAATCACTTGCAAAATTCCAAAGAGAGAAGAATTGTAGATATCTCCACATTACCATTTTTAATTTATTTTGGTATTTACTACTTCATAACCTGTGCATAATCAAATTAAAACCATTTAGGCTTTATCACAAGGTATTTCTTATATTCTTTTGTTTTGCAGAGGGGAGCAGAAAATCTCTAGATTACCCTTTCCCATATAACTACCATATATATTCTTGGATCATATAAATGTTGCTACTGCGCAGCAATGTTGGCCTAAAGGATTAGGATTCTTATAAATCCTCTCTATTTAGCATTAGCTTTATAGCTGGAGCCCACTAAATCAAGTGCTGCTCTTTCCCTAAACACATTTCTTATGAGTACTACTGCACAAAATTATGATAACAAATTTAATCAAAAAAGCTCTCAATATTCAACATTCGATCAGTGGCTGGCTGGTACATGAAGATGATAAATCCCCCTCCATCCTGCATACCACCAGGTGGCTGCTTTCTGATTATATTTCTTTCACTTAGGATGGCTGAAAAAAAGTGGGGCGTTCTCTCACTAAGCCTTTCTGATTTGCTTTAACATTTATGCTGTACTTGGCCTCACTTCCTTGGATTCTACGGGGCATTTCTAACTTGACCGTTGATTCAGGCTCACAGAGTCAGTCTTGCTGTATAGAACTAGCAGACCTCAGCCAAGCTCCCTTGAGGCATCCTGGGAGTGGGGTGGGAGTCTTCTTTTCTCTTCCTGTTGCCACATTCTTTTCTTTCTCTTCTCTCTCTCTCTCTCTCCTTTTTTTTTTTCTACTGGCTGGAGGTCATTTCTAGTTGTGGTCCCATCTTCCCCCTCTTTCCCCAGCTACTCTTCAGAGTCCAATTACATAAATACAGGGCTCATAGTTCTGTATGAGTGGTTTGTGACCCAAGGTACATATTAAGATTATCTATGGATCATAAAAATACAGGTAGTACTTAGTATCTACCCCAGGAGATTCTAAATCTGGATATTTGGCTCAGGCATCTGTGTTTTTAAAACAAATGTCACAGATGATCCTCATATACAAGCCCCTTTGAAGGTCATTATCTGAGACACCTTGCAAATGTATCCTTGGATTAAGATTTTTGTGCCTTGTCCTTGGTAGGAATTTGACTTAAAGGTCAATGCTATTTATTCCTTTGCTATATATTTAAATTTTTAAATGTTAGCTTTCCCCAAGTTTTTACTTGCTAGCACATTAACTTTATTTAGTATTTTAGTATTTTCCTCTAACTTCCTAAATTATCTGCTTTTTTTCCTGAACCAGGAGCTGTTCATTTTCTGGCGAGATTTCATCAGATCTGTGTACGACGAGGTGATTGATGCCTGCAAATACAAAGATCCTAGGATAAAAGTAATGCCTTTCTTCTTAAATGACAGACTACATGGAGAGGCCATTTTTTGAGATCCTCCTTGTCACCCTCTGCCATTTCCCTCCTCAGCATGTTCACGGGCATGCCCTTTCCTTTGCATGTTCTTAAAAACTCCGTTCTTGTCTACCAACTCACAGTATAGAATCCTCCAATAGTAGATACTGTGTATTCTTTAAGGGCATTTCAAATGCCACCTGTCACAAAGTCTTTACTAACTGACAGTGTCAGCCCTGCTTGTATCCCCCTGGCATTTGCCTCTTCAGTTCCTGATGATGGCATCCTCCTGCAAGCGCCTGCAGCCCTCTGCCCAAGGGCTTCTTCTCACCTCTGTACTAGGTAGGTTGTAAATGTGTGTGTGTGTGTATGTGTGTGTATTGAGGGGAATTAACACCTTCCACTCCCTTAGCCAAAGATGGTTGGGCATTGAGTGAGCTCATATTTGTTTGGTTTTTGATGTCTCCCAGAATTCCCAAGCAGGAAAGAGCAAGTCAGTTGCCCACAATGCTAAGCTTTGACAATGCCTTTCAGTTCTTCTTACTTCCTTATTTACCTAGTGTGCTCCCTAGGATTACTGCCCAAATAAACCACTTGCACTCAAAACTTTGTCTCCAGTTATATGCTTCAAGAAAACATTTAAGACACTGACCAAATTTCCTTCTGCCATTCAATCGAATAGCTTGATTTTCCGTGGTTTCCTATACGTGCATCTTGTTTTCCCGATCAGATCATGGTGACTTTTAGAGCTGGGGCTGGCCCTCATGATTCCTTAGAGTCAATCCACACAGCCTTGCACATTGCTGAGCCCACTGACTTAGCTCTAAGTGTAGAGTGTGCATGACACAGGGGCAGATGCACAGAATGGGCACATACCCTTATTAAGCTTTTTAAGTCCTTAAAAGAAAATTAGAATAGAACATAAACTTCTTTGGGGGTTGCTTTAAAAAATGAAGTGAAGACTTTGAGGACAAAGACTAGCCTGGCAGGACTTACCTAGTTCCACAGGCACAAGGCATGGTATGAAGGAAGCATGAGGAAGGGATAGGGACAGAGGAGGAAGGCATCCTTCATCATGCATTTCAAAGTAACTAGTCCATTTTGTGAAGAAGGAGCTCATCTGGGTTGATCAAAAAGGAGATGTTCTTGTTATTCCGAAGCAGGAGTATGTGAGGAGTTGCTTCCTTTCAAAGGAAGGGAAATACACGTTTGTCCTAGTCTTTAGGACAAGCCCCCAATTACTTGGAAAACTGGTTAATTTTCATCAAGTTACTACATAAGGTATATGAAGGTGATAACAATTAATGTGACCTTTTCAGTAGGTCAAATTCAGGAAGGCACAAGCTTTTCTAATTTGCCTTGTTCTATTGGTAAGAAGCAAAATAGACAATGTTTACAATAGGCTAAATGTTATCATACCTGGTTCTTCGAAGGACCTTATGGTAAAGATAGGCAACCTAGCTTACATGCCAGTGTCAGCATATTGAACAGAGTTTTATCAGCAGGTTGCCTAACTGAAATTGCCAATCATTTCTTCATTATATTGAAGATATGTTCCTGGTTATTTAAACTAGCATTGATCAAGGGAATATTGAGGCACCCTGGGGAATCCCCTAGGTTCTAAACATAGTCCTCTTTGTTCCCATTATGTAGTGGCACCCCAGTTTCACCTTAGTAATTAGAACCAATCATTTCAGCCTCTAAAGCGGCCCCTTTTCTGCAGGTTGGTTCACCTGCAGAAACCATACAGCTTTTCAGTGCTGATGATGCTAACACAGTGACCAATCAAAACATGGAGAAGTGGTAATGCACCACTCATGGCTTTCTGGACAGTTGCCGTTAACGAAGGGGTCCAGAGGAGAAGGACATAAGGAGATGAGTGGTAAGCCTTTGTGAGATACCTCCTGGAAACCACCAGACACTACAGGGAGTTATTCAAGGATCTATAATACTGTATCACACAGATGGGAGAAAGACCCCGTGCAATTAATGTCACTATTATTGTGACTACATTCAAACCCACGGTATGGTGATATCTTGGCAATCTCGGGGTTAGTGACTTCAGGAAATAGGTAATCATTGCTTCCTATCTTCTAACTTACAAATTAATGGAAAATCAGGCAAGAATGGCATTGAGTTTATAAACATGTTGTTGGAAATTATTAATGGAATCAATGTTATACAAAGTCAAGCATTCAATTAGGAATGAACTGCCAACTTATTATCCTGAAGACCCACCTAGGACAGGTATTGAAAAGCAAGCTCTGGCTGATTCCTTTGCCTTCAGATTTAGTTCTCCTTGATTCAACTCATTATGACATGCAACTGCAGGTATAAAATCAGGGCATACCATCGCATTGTTAGCCAAGGACGTGGCTTTTAAAAATGCATTAACCTGTGTCATTGCTTGGGAGATATTTGAATAAATCAGTAGAAGTTTTCAGCTCTTCCTACTTTATCATTGGTGGGTTGACAGCATGTATTCCATTACCTACAGGACTATCTTTTTATTTTTATTTTTAAAGGCAGATTAAAGTTCCGGTCTTGGGTACTATATATCTTCAGCTTGATGGGATAAAATCTGAGCAGTGATAGAACATCTCAATTAGTAACTGCCCAATTCTCTTCATGAAGCATGAATGCTGCTAATGGCAGTTACATTCTGTGAATTTCTCTGGATTTTTTTTTTTTTTTTTGACTTAGCAGGCAGATTTTCCTGTGGCTAAGTAGTCACTGTCTGCTAGTTAGTAGGTGGATTGGACTGTGATCACAGTGATCGCCATCCATTTAAATGATGTTACTTGAACGTAGCAGAGGAAGCCTTGAATAATTTTAACAAGGTCTGATGTCAGACCTCGGTAGGAATGATCTAAAATAGCTCAGTGTTTCTTATAGCAAAACACAGATTCCTTGTTTTCTCTTTGATCCATATATCATTGGTCATGCTGCTGCTGCCATATAGTCATCTGAATTCATCCTGAAGAACTTCAGCACTTGAATGAGGTTGAAGTAATTGTAGATTAAATGTTCCTGAAATAATATATAATTTCCTTCTTATAAATTATTCATATCAGCACCTATTTCTGTAGCACTCACTGGTGCTATATAAAATATTACATGGTATGTATGTAAATGTCTATCATTTTTTATTTCAGTGTACTATTTCGAAGTTATAGGGCAAAAATAAAAATCTCATCCTGAAACAAAAAAATCTTTTTACTTTAGTATGTAGATTTTTCACTCTCCTAAAAATATTAGTCACTTGAACAATAGCACATCTATTTTTCATGCTTCTCTCATACTTTTACCATTTTAAGTCATTATTAAATGTGTTAAAACAAAATTTATTTTCTTCTCACCTACTTTTCCTCAATGAATTATTGAAAGGTTATTACTGCTGTTTCCAGTGGAGGCTCTGCATGTATTATTAAAATCTTCATGAATACTATGTTAGATACACAGGGTAGGAAAATCCAGAGGACTGTGCTAACTTTACTTAGTTGTAAGAAAACCATCAGGATTGCATACTATTTTCTCCGTATTACTTTAGAACACTCGGAGTATAAAGGGCATAACAAGACTCTTGAGTCACAAAGATGGGGGTTTGAATCCAGGATCTGCCCTTTGCTAGCTTTGTATTCTGACGTCCCAGTGGTCTCTTTCTCTTTTAACCTAACACCAAATGCCAGTATTTACAGCTCCTTTAGGACAAAAAGCCATAACGGCCACTAGCAGAGGAAATGAAATCAGACAGGCAGTTGGCAAGAGAGAGCACATCTACTTCCAATGCCTCATGCTGTTACCCAGGCCACAGGCTCCACAGATTCTCAGTCTCAGACTCTAGCATAACCAAGTCTAAGGCAGCCTTGGTGTGCCAGCTGCTTCAGCTGTGTGGGTGCAAGACCAAGAAGAGACAGAAGAAAGAGGAGAGATCATAATCCTATGTAGCATCTGGACGCCTATTTGAACCATGTAGAAAATATAACAATGCTTCAGAACCCACTTGGTTAAGGCTGATACTCCTGTTTGGTGGGGCATCATTTCTTGACTTGATTCTGACTTTTGAGAGAGAAGCAAGTAGGAAGTGGTGACGGAGTGATAGTGAGAAGCTTTGAACTTCTGGAAGCCAGCTGTGACATTCTGGTTAATATTAATTGCATTATTAGGGCACTAAAATTTCTATTTTTGTTACCGGAAAGCAGAACTTCTTTCCTGGAAACAGAGCAACTAATTTCTAAATAACTGCAATGTTCTTGCTGGAAGAGAAATTAAGACTTTATTTAAACTACCTAGACATCTCCTCCTTTTTATATACCAGCTAATTAAGTCCCAGAATACTCAAGTGGTTTGTTCAAAGTCACACAGCTACTCAGTGATTCTGACATTTGTATGTCAAATGAATGTTGTAACCTTTTCTATTATGACACTGTTTAGCAAACTTAATATTCAAAGATCAAATATCTATAAGAATGTATGATAATGTTCAGTTATAACACACATGTTAAATGAAAAACTGCATGAGAAAAATATTTCCGCTTAAACACTTATTGTTTTGGGGGGATTTAGATATCTTTGGCAACTCTTTTCCTGTGTCCCAGGGAAGTAATAGCGTGTACGGCACATAATAGCCCATGCTTCTACAACTACCATGTTGCCTTTGGACTAAGACATGCATTTGTATGACATCATCGGCAAATGAATGAGTAGAGAAAGGGAGAGAAAAATGAAATGTGTTTTCTAGGCAATAGCAAAGTATTAACATAGCTTCAAAGTGAGTCTCCTGGAAACCTGCTGAAATTTCTTTTGTTATAAGTTTTTATTTTTATCAAAGTTATACACATACATAAATTAAAGAATCTGTTGGTTATACAATGTTTGTTAAGACAAATAGTTTTTCTTATGCCCACTTTCCCCACTTCCATTTTTCCGGATACAACCATTTTCATCTCTTTTAAGATATGTAAAATTGCCCTGGCCAGCGTGGCTCAGGTGGTTTGAACATTGTCTCATAAACTAAAGGGTTTTGGGTTCGATTCTTAGTTAGGGCACATGCCTGAGTTGCAGGCTGGGCCCCCGGTCTCCTGGTTGGTCCCTGGTCAGGGCACGCGTGAAAGACAACTGATTGATGTTTCTCTCTCATATCGATATTTCTTTCCTTCTCTCTCTCCCTCCCTTCCCTTTTCTCTAAAATCAGTGAGCATGTCCTCAGGTGAGGATAAACAGTTGATATGTAAAATCATATGTGTTTTTTATTTCCATAGCAATAAATACTGTGATTTTATGATTTCTATTTTCTTTTATTAATTTGGTCAATGTCCATAGCCTTATTTTAGAAGATGAGGATTTAGTTATTTTTTTCTTCTTCTATCTCACCACACACGCACAAACTTTTATGTCAAATTAATTTAATCACTTATGAAAGTGTTTAAAATTTGGCATATTAAACATAAGATTTAATCCATCTAGTTGGGGAACACACACCTTCTTTGGGGCTATCATTGTGAATTCATGCGATTTCCTGGTAGGTCAGAAATTATCATTGGAAGGGGAACATGAGGAGTAAAATTCCAGGTCAGTGGCAGAAATTGGTAAACTATTAGAAGTGCTAAGGGTATTTAGCAAGAACCTATTATGTATCAAAAACTGGGCTGCAAGATTTTTATAGTAAATGCAAGTGCAGCCCGGAGCGGGCGTCATTTAGTACGAGAGCGAACTCAAACCAGCTTATGTAACAAGGAATTCAAAGGGAATTTTCTGAGATGGCGTGCAGTTCAGCCTCGACAATTCAGGGGTTCAAACTCGGTGGGGCTCCGGCTCTCTACCACAACGCGTTGCCTCGATCGCCCTGGTTTGGTTGCAGTTGGGCTCTCTTTGCAAAGCTGCCTTCTTCAGACTTTCTACCGCTTTAACAAAACAGGGGATGAGGAATTCTTTCTTGCAGAGTTGTTATTGTTTTAACCTTAGGAAAAAATCTGGTTGGCCTCACTTGGGTCGCTTGCCTAACCTGCTTATGGGGGAGTGACCTGCCATTATGGTAGACAGCTCCTCCATGGACGTATAGAATGGAGTATTTCTTCAGAGAAAGAAATACTTCAAAGACAAAGAATATGCACCTACTACCAACTTCATGAGGCAAATATTATCACTTCTTTTTTCCACATAATGGCATAGGTGACAGAGGATAAACCACTTGCCCAGGATCACATACTCAACACAACTGGGTTTAACATGCTACTACTCACGTTTTCACTCTATGTAAACTGTGCGCTGAAAAATTTTACCGAAATTCACTTTACTGCTATCTTTATTATAACTGTGGTGAAATTTTACTTTTGCAATATAATGTCTGGAATACTGTGTGCTTGCCTGTGCAAATACATTTTCAAAATGGCTTTGCTATCTGAGGTTGTGTGATGTAAACAAATAGAGAAATAGTATTAACTTTATGAAAATTATAATTTTGTACAACTATAGCCCTCTTCATGGGAAACTGTTTATTTTTTGAAGTGAGAGGCACATCAAGACCTGGAAAAGATGCTGCTGGTGCCCTGCCTGCATCCCCTGAGCCCCCGGCATTGGTGTGACCGCTGATCCATGGTTTCCAACTGAAAAACCCTGATACTCTTTGCCCAAGGGCTTTCTCTGGCTGCCACAGAAGTGTCAGATATTAACAGCCCCCTGACCGGCAGGAGCTGGTGGATAAGTACCCCAGCTCCCTCCAGCCTGGGAGGTGTGCATTCCACAGAACTTGGCAGAGTTCCCCAGGGGGATTGAGCTGCCTTTGACCACAGCAGTCACCTGCTCAGAAACGTGCCGTATCAGCTTCGTTCCCTTTTCAGGCTCATGTACCTATTTCTCCCCCTCCCTGGGATTGCTTTCCAAACAAACTACATGCCCTTGCATTCTTGTCTCAGCATCTTTGTGGGGAAACCATTCCAAGATGAGAGGCACCGGAACATCAGAAGTATGGGTAACTCTGGTTACTTCAGTCCGCTCACCTTTCAAACATCTTTCTTTCCATGTGTTCATTAGCCATAGTGGTGAAATACCACAAACTAGCTGCTGTTGTCCTTTTCCAGATAAAAACTAAATTGAGTCAAAATGAATAAAAGCATTTCCATTGTTATGGTAACTACTTTGCCTTAACATGGCCCCTGGGATTGGACGGTCTGGGCTTGAATCCTTTTCAGTTGTGGCCTTTGGGCAACCTTAGCTTCACAGCACCTCAGTCTCCTACCTGAGGTAGATGGTGTATATCTTAATGTTTGCTAAGAGCATTAAATCAGTCAAAATGTGTAACGTGCTCCTAAGTGTTTCTAGCATAATAGTTAAGTACCATGTAAATGTCAGTTAAACACTTGAATAAAAAAATTAGGTTGATCATGGTTAAAGTTAAAGCTATACTTTCCCAAGTAGGCCACGGACTAACCATTGCATTAACAAATAATTTTATTCTAATAATACATTCTCTTTTATATTAATTATACATTTAAAATCAGAACACAATTATGTTTTAGCTTCATGAGCTGTTCATCTTTAATGAGTACTGTACTGAGTTAATTAGCAAGACCTGTCTTGGGCACTGCATCTGTTCTGCAACATTCAATTCAGTATTCATTATTTTAAGACAGCAATTCTCTTTTCCAAAATATTTAGAGAAGGACATGAATAATTACTCTGCTTCACTACAGCACTAAGTTTCAAAGTACCCAAAATGCATGTGAGGCCTGGGTATACCTGAGAAGTGACTCCATTTTAATTTAGTGTGCATGAGAAATACTTTCTTGCTTACAGAGTTTGTACCGTTCGTTATTTTTTTCTGCTAAAAACTATTTTTAGTCTCTTTTCAGAATGCTTATTGGTGCCTTCCTTTTGTTCCTTGAATGTCAGTCTAACTCTGCTCTTATGAAGCTGTAAATCATCTAGACTTTTTTTCCATTCTCAGAGGTGCCAATCCTCAGAATACAAATCAGGTCATCATTGCTTTACAGAATTAAAATCTCTCCAACAATGATCCTTCATCTTCTTTTCAGGTACGTATTTTAGCTGTCAACAGCAGAGATTGCAGATAATGGTTCATGGGTGGGCTGTATGAGAACCAGCTAAGAAATCCACATCTATACACACACACTTACACACGTACCACACAAACACACAGGGACACCTGTATGTAACACACACAGGTCAACACAGCACCACCCCTCGAGATTCTGGTACAGTAGTCGTGGGCGGAAACCTAGGAGTCAGTATTTTTTGGAAGTTCCTCAGGCAGGCGTGTCTAAGGAAAAGTCAGGCTGGGGACTCCCTGGACAATGGCTCATTCATGGGTTCTCTATCATTTCAAACTGATCCTTTAACTTTGCCAAACTTTTCCCTCTCATTTCTGTTCACGTAATCACAATTCTTCCCGCAACTTTAGGCTTCAAGTTTGAGAACTATATTTGGTTCCACCTGCTGCTTCATTTCCACTAGCAGTCATTCTACCACGCAGTAGCCTCTTTCTTCTCACCTCCTCTTCCAATGCCTCAGGTTAGGCATTATATTAGAGTTATGCAGGCATATGTTTTATTTGCTATTTTTGGTCATGAACACCTGGAGACAGGAACCTATATTATTCATATTTAAATATGCCTCCATCTTGGCACCCAGCACAGCGTCTTGCATGGAGTAGGCATTTAATAACTCTTTGATGAATATCATTTCACAGTCAGTCTCCCTGACTCCAAGATTATCTTTCATTGCTTCCAACAGGGCCCCATTTCCCAAACAGGCCTATTGCAGCCTGCACTTTCTGCCTTCGTCTCCTCTCTCACTCACTGCTCATCCCATCTGGAACAGATTGTCTTTTTCTTTTCTTAAGAAACATTGTATGCTTTCTTCAAGAAATAGTTTTCCAAGCTTATTGTGGAGTAATGTATTAAATATCAAGCTATGAAGAAGCGAGGTAAGACTCTCTACTGGCTGATATTTCACAAGGGCTTAAGGCAACCAGAGAGTACATGAGTATTTAATAATGGCCCTTCATGCAATGCTGTCCTAGACATACAGGTCTCCCATTTTAGTCATACAATGAATTTAGATCATGAAAGTATTGTAGCTTATTTTGATACTTATTCTACCATTTATGTGACTAATATGTATTGAGTGACTATTGAGTACTACATAACCTTCCAAGCACTGGGAATATAGCAATAAGCAAATACAGAGATCTTTACTCTCATAGAATTTAAGGGGTGATAGTAAATAAATATGTGAATATAGATTATGTCAGAGGGTGATAAAGGCTATTTGAGAAAAGACAGCTGAGTAAGGGGAATAGAGAAATTGCTCCATTACAGCGAGTATGCTAGGGCGGTGGGGTCTCAGCTGAGCAGGGGACCAGTTAGGAGGCTATAGAATAGTAGTCAGGCAAGGGTGGGAATGATGGAGATGGTGAGGAGTGGTAAAATTTTGGATATATTTTGAAGGTATAGGTAACAGGATTTGCTGATGGATAGGGTAAAGGCCATGAAAAAGAAAGGAGTCGGAGGTTCTGAGGCCTGAACAGCTGAAGGTTGGCGTTTCCATTTACTGAGATGAGGAGGTTTAGGAGGAATAGGTTGAGAGGTGGGTGGAGAGGATCCAGTGATTTGATTTTGGACATGCTAAATTTGAGGAGACTAGTATATTTTCAAGTTTGTTGGCTACACAGGTATATTAGGCACCTGGTAATTTTCAGGGGAGGTTGGACTAGAGAAAAAATAGAATTTAAAGACATGAGGTGGGAGAGACACATGTAGAGATCTGAGAACTGAGTCTCGGGGCACAGCCATATCAGATAATGGGCCACCAGCAAAGCCTCTTGGAAAGGAAGGGCCTGTGAAAAGGTCTTGCCCTGGACCCAAGGGAAAAAGTGGTTTAAAAAGAGGGCGTGATCACATGTGCCAAATGCTGCTGATGGGTCATGTGAGGTGATGACTGAGGTGGTCGTTGAACTTGCTGATGGGGAGGTCACTGGTAACCTTGATGACGGCTGTTTTGGCTAAGTGTCAGAGAAGAAAGTTTGATTGGCATGACCACCGGAGAGAATGTTAGGAAGTGTTGGGAAGGCATGGGAGACAATAGGGTTTGGAGGGGTTTGCTTTGAGGTGGAGCAGAGAAATGGGGCGGTTGCTGGAGTGAGAGGTGAAGAAGTGAGAAGATTTCTGATTGGAGCTCTTTTGGCCTGTTTTCAAGCTGATAGGTATGATCCAGTGGAGAGAAAAGATGATGGAGCATGTGTGAGAGTGATTAATTGTTAGAGGGTTATCCTTTAGGTTCAAGGGTTTGGGGGCAAGTGCAGGGATTCCCCATAGAAAAGAGCCAGACTGGCGATCCTTGTAAGAGGAGGGCTGGCAGAGAGGTAAGGGCTCGAATGGAGATAGATGGAGATAAGTCAGGAGGACTCTGACAGGAAACTGATAGAGTCTTAGAATGGAGTAAGTGAGGAGACGTCAATCAAGTAATGGCTTACAAAGGAGTGGGCAAGTTTTGGAAAATAACAAGAGCTGGTGAAGCACCTCAGGTGAGCAATAGCTGGGAGCTGTTCCCAGCCCAGGCTTGAAAAGCAAAAGTGAAGTAAAGTGGAAAGGCTGTTATTGGAACCCAGGGGTGCCTAGCTGTGCTCTCACTGCAGGAGAGGGCCACGTGACAGGAGCTGGGGACCGTCATAAAAGACATGCAGTCACTGACCATCCGTAGACTAGCAAGGAGCACACCAAGGGGATGAAGTCCTGGATCCCACACTCCTCCCTCCCTCAACTCTCCAGGCTTCTCATTGGCTAAATCAACCAGTCTCCAGGGGGCAACAGAGCTGAGTCTACGGAGGTCAGCCTCCCAGGCATAGGGCAGGGTAGAAAGGGTGGAGGCTGGATCTGAAGAGGAAAATGAAAATTGTCGCACACGATGGTAATGGAAACGCTACCTGCTGATCGCTTGTATTTTTTTTTTTTAAATAGGGAGTGTCATTCCAGCTGAGAATAAGGATTATGGAGGAGGTATTGAAAGTCAGAAGAGAGAGAAGATGTAAAATAACTATTGAATAGAGTAGGAGGGTTAAAACATAAGGAAAGTGAGCAAGTAGGTTTACTAAACTCGAATGAGCTTGCTTAAATTAGGGATTAGGAATATAAAGTGAGATAAATCAGCCTGATCTTGAATTTTTTTCCAGCCATATTCAGCTGTGCAGATGAAAGCACAGAGTTGTCAAAGAGCTGGATTTAACCAGGGTTGGGTTTCGCCAGGCAAGTGCCACGAAGGGTAAATAGCACGAGGGAGATGAGGGCGTATGTGGGGCAGGCACTGTAATGACAGGCCCTGCTATACGTTGACGATGGGCAGGGAAGTCTGGATATGAGGGGAACGTGTGACTAGGTCATTGAATCCAGGCACCGAAAGAATTTGGAAAGCAAATAATTGCTGGAGTCAGGAGAAAAGGGAGTGAGCTGAAAGATAGGAAAGATGGTCAGACAATGAAATTAAGGGAAGGGGACGGATAATTTATCGGCAATGGGAAGGTCTATGTAGGACATAACCAAGGGAGTAAGTTGTGGAGTTTTAAAGTGAAGATGAAAATCACTGGAAGTGAAGTGGCGGGGAAAGTGAAAAGCTGGGGAATTGAAAGGATCATCCCCGCAGACACTGAAATCACCCAAAAGTATGACAACACTTGGTCTAGAATGACCACGATGCTGGAGTTGAAATCCTTAAGGAATGAGAGAGGTGATCTGGCGTTCTGTAAATGAGTGCAGCAAGGAGGATGATGGGAAGTGTGGGCTGACGCACGAACTTCTGAGCTAGAGAGAGAAGTTGGGAGGAGGGAAGAATAAGGGACTGAAAGGGGAAGAGAGGAACTAGAAAGGCTTCCATTCATTCTTCAGGTACACCAGCACGAGACGTGTGGGGGAGAAGCTCGGTAGAGGTTTAGGGAAAGCAGAGTCCCTGGGAGAGCCAGGGCTTATTGGGAGTATGAAGGTGAAGGGAGGGAAAAAAAAGTACTAACTTCGTGCTAGGAACTGCTCTGTGACTTTATATGCTAATTAATTAAATCACTAAAACAAGATCTCTGAGGAAGACAGTGTTTTTAGCCCTATTTTCTAAATGGGGAAATTAGAGTACAGATAGGTCAAGTATGAAGAGAATTAAGTGTCAAGGGCTGGGCTTTGAACTCAGGCGATGCGCTGCAGAACCGTGGTGTACAGAGCTACGGTGAGGTACCACCTAGCAGCAAGCATTCGAAGAAGGGGTTTTTACTGATGTTGCATCAAGAGCTCCAAAGAGTACAGTGGAAGGATTTGGGGCTGGACAAGGGGTGGATGGGGCAGGTTAAGCATTGTGCAGAACCGCGCGGGAATGAGGGATTAGCTGGGAGTTGGGGCTCTCTGATCTGGAGGCGTATGGAATTAGTGCTGATGATGTCCAAGGCAGAGAGGGGTGGTGCCAAGGGCAGGAGAGAGGACTTGCCTAGAGCCCAAGCTCAGGGTCCCTCTCACTCATGCTGATGGAGGGTAGAGGCAGGGGAGAGGCAGGATTACCTGGAGTTTAAGGAGATTTGGGGATCTCCTCTTCACTTAGACCACCACCATTTGCTGTTTTTTTTTTTTTTTAAAGAAATAATTACTATGGAAATCCAGGAAGTTTCTAGAAATGAACAATATTAAAATCATCCTCATTTTCCATTTTGTGAATTTCTTTGAAATATAAATTTGCTAATTAATTTATTATTGTAAAAAGATCCTATGTATCACCATTTGGCAACCCATGCTAATCTCATCACATCTACTTTTGCTTTATAGTTTATAAACACTTTTCCATACTTGATTTCACTTCTCCACTCTACCAAGTACATTTTGGCACTAATAATTTACTTATCTGGAAGATGGACAAATAAAATATTAAGTTTGGTGTAAGGGCAGGGGGTGAACATGTGAGATATCTGGAAGTACTCATGCTTAGCCTTCATTAATCATTTTTTCTTGAGTTTTTAAAAATGAAAATATTCTTAAGAAAATAGAGCAGAGAAGAAATAACATGAAAGTTTTGCTGGCAGCTTTTCACTTAGCATTTATTACACTGATCTACTGTATTTTAAATGGCATGGCTTTGACACTCAGCTCTGCACTTGGAAAACACATGGTAATGATAGAAAGCATTTTAAATGTCCAATCTGGTCAAATTGCATTTTCACTCTAATTGATGAATTAGCAGAAAAACCAGTTTATACCTCAAAGGTATGCATTAAATTTTGAACTGTTTGTGCAATGGGTTTTTGCTGTTAATAGAAACCATCAGGAAGCTGGAGGTGATCTGAAGAGTGATTTTTCTTTTGTCGTTAAAGAGAACAGCAGGGCAAGAAGAAACAGCTTAGAATAAGAGGTAATGGCTCTCCCGTGTGTCAATAAATCTCCTGCTCCTGACTCAGTCATGATGGGTTCTTCCATGTGGAAGAAATTCTACTGATGTGGCACTTCTGACCCCTCTCTGCTTTTTTGTTGTTGTCATTCGCAAGCGATTGGCTTGTTTGGTAAAACTGGAAATAATTACTGGGCTTGCCAAGCTCAACTCTGCCCTTTCTTAACCTGATCCAGCACTACCTGTTCTGGGTGCATTAATATATTTAATTCAGGTCTTTTTGGCTTTCATGCTAAGTTATGTCCTCTAATTAAGCCTTATCAATAAGAAGATGATATTTTGGCCTCCTCTGCCACTTTATTGCTTTATGCCTTAAATTATACAAAAGCTGGGGCATTATGGTGCTGTTTGTTGGGACCAAGTTGTATAATGCATGAGAAGCCTTCTCAGACCTTCTTCACTGGGTTAGCTATCGCTCCTATGTGCTTGCATAAATCCTTAGGCTTCCCTCCTTGATCGCTCTTAACACGCTATTGGTTTAATGCCTGCGTCTTTGTGAGAATATAGACTCCATGGTAGTGATCAAGTCTGTCTTGTTTATCTTACTATTGCTAGTATCTAACTCGGTGCCTGACAAATGGTAGCACCCAATTTGGTGAATGAATGAATAAATGGCTATTGCTTGAAAAAAAGATTAAGTTTCTAATTTATGTACTCAATGAGAAAAGTGGACTGCAAATTTGAAATTAGATTGTTGACACTGTTGTTCTTCTAATACCTCAGTTTTGAACAAGTCTATTAATACTAACTACTCATACTATTAAAATGTGTATTCTTTGATGAGTCATGGCTGAACTGAGCTGGGAAATGGGGGTCAAACCTCAAAAACTTCCTTTTCCAAATAAGGACCAACATCTCACTGATGTTCAACCCTCATCCCAGTGTATTGTCAGCTCAGCCTTCTTGACAATGTTCATTTTTATCCTCTAGAATTTTGCATATGGAAATATGGAAAGTTTATCATTTAGAAAGTGCTTGATGTGACCCATTGCTCATTAATAATAATATTTAAGCATATTTTAATAATACTTCCAAGGTATAATAGGTAGATATAACTGTTCTGGGAAGATTTAGCTATTTCTGCCTGAAAAATTAGGGTATATTAAAAAAGTAAATTATTGTGATTATTTCAAAAGAAAGTAAGAGAACCAAATTCTAATCAGAAAACATGGGATTGAGATCCTGAAATAAATCTTGGAGAACTGGAGCCCCCATTCTAGCTCCATTTCTACGTGAAACGTAAAACAGGTATAGAAAGAAAGCCTGTCTCAGTTTGCAATTAACTACTACCATTTAGGTTATCTAGTGTGTGATAATAAATTCTCAAAGATCTGGGTGATTCTTGCTCAGGATCCCTCATACACTTGCAGTCAGGTGGTGGCTGAGGCTGGAGTCATTTGAAGGCTTCTCACTCACTTAATCTGGTACCTGGGCTGGGATGGCTGGAATAGCTGAAGGCTGGTTGGCTGTGTGTTTGTCTCTCTCTCCTTGTGGACTATCCATATGGCTCTCCTGAGCTTCTTTACTGAATGGTGGCCTCCAGAAAGCTGAGCCTCTGGTTCCACCCAAGATGGAGCTTGGGTTCTGTTGGAGGAAGTCATCCAGAGAATGTGACCTCTGATTGAGCTGAGAGCTCCCTCTGGCCACCTGGAGGCTCCTCACTTCTCCCCCTTCTTTATAATGTAGCTTCCGGCCACTGTTCCCACAGTGGGAGCCATTTTCAAGGATGCAGCCTTGAGAGAGTGAGGTGCATCTGAGATTACCTGGAGTCGATACACAACTGAACCAGGGTAAGGCCAATATATAAATGTTTAATATTCTGGCAAGTGGGTGAGGAGCTTTATTCGTCTTGGGCCTTTGGAGACAAGCCTTGTATGTAAGTTCTCTTGTTTGTTATAACTCCCACCTACCAATCCTGAGTGGTCTGCCTCTTTCTCTGGTCTATTCTTGCTTTTTACATTCAGGGGTCAGTTTCAGATTGTACCCGGGAAGCTCCCAGGTTTTCAAACAGACAACTTTTGCCGGAGTGTTCCAAGAGAAAGGAAGTGTAAACTGCCAATCTCTTATGTCTGGGCTCAAAACATTCTGCCATGTTCTCTATGTGCATTTGTCACGGAGCCCACCCATTTGTAAAGGGAGAGGGCATAGGCTCCACCTCTTAATGGCAAGAATGTCAAAGAATGTGTGGCTTCCTTCTTCCTGCACTAGATGTTAGTCCCTCCTCAGCTGAAAGTTGTTCTCACTAACATCATTTGGTCATAATAGAGTAAATGGAAGGTCTTAGCCTAAAAGCAGTTCTTAGAAATCATGTACTTATGAAATCAAGAAATACTAAGTTTAAACACTTGTCTACATTATATGTATACTGTTCATTGATTCTGTACCCCATTTAAAATTCTAACTTCAAGAGGTAGGAAAAAAAAATCAAAGGTAGAATAAATGAGATCTAATTTTCTTTCTATCAGTTTAGAAAATTAATATATATCTTAAGGCCATCATGGCTGGTGAACTGATTGCATGTAATACCTCTGAAGATTTATTTTCCCCTTTTAGGTCTTTATATTACACAAAAGCAAATGGTTTTGGTGCCTTCAAAATTTTTTTTTTTGTCTCTAGAGGAAATAAACTTACATATGTGGTTCATTCCTTTCTCAACTAGAGATGTTTAGACAATTAAAGGAGGGATTTGCAAAGCCCAAAGCAAAATTAATTTTGACTTGGGGGAAAAATTGTTGAAATGAACTTGTGCTTTTTTTGTCTTCCCATTTAAAATCTGTGAAACCAATATTCGGTGTACGTTTTCCCCTAAAGGCATAACCTGGATTCTGTAGCTCTATAGCATCCCAGTTCTTCTAAGTGATGTGATTCATTGTCAGAACTCTGGCTCATTCTGTAGGTCTTGTTAAAAATAATAATAACTAAATAGTAAGTAATATTTGTTGAGCACAAATTATGTACCATGCCAGGTACTGTGTTAGATGCTTGTTTTTCTTTATGTAAATTAATCATCTCAATAGCTCTGTGAGGTAAGTACTCATATTAGCCTCATTCTCCAGATGAGGAAATGGAGATGCTGACAAGTTACATCACCTGCCCAAGTTCACCTGACTAGTAGTTGGTGACGTGGGAATTCTTTGATAAGTGTGTCTACTTCTGGAGACTGAGTTCTTAATAACCTGGACATACACAATCCAAACATATTCAGTGACCCCAGGTTAAATGGTCCTCACATATTTGTGACTGTGGTTCACATAGACTGGAGGGAAACTATAGCACCCCAATCACTAGACCCGCATTTCTGCTGAAAAATTCTTCATAATAAAAATTAGAGAGAAAGACAAAATTGAAAAGTAGTGATTTACTTGCTATTCCAGTAACATGTTTAATCTATGAGAGGAATTTAAACCTGTGCATATAATTTTTAATTATATATAACCATCCTGTAACCTGAAATACAACTTAGTAATTTTTACCACATTAACCTTGATAATGTGTTACTTAAATAACCTAAATTCATAGGGTAGGTTTCACTAGTAAAATAGCTCTCGCCTTGAAAGCAAAATTGTGGGGACTTTGTATATATCTGCTTTAGTCACAGGTGAGTTAATTCATATTTGCATCTCAATGCAAAGCCCTCAGAGTGTATTTATTGGGAGATTTTGGATTGAGGATCAAAAATATTGTTGCTAAATACATATATTTTGCAAGATATGTAAGGTTAATCAAATAAAAACAAGTTAAACCATAATGATGTAGCTAAACCAACTCCTATTGATAACTAAAAAAGCAAGAGGAGTAATAATTAAAAACCATGACCAATTCGAGCAACACATATTTTAATAAAGAGGACTTTCTGAACATCGGAAGATTCATTAATTAAGTAAAAAATATGCATTGAGGGCCTAATATGTGCCAGTTTTCTATAAAAAGTTCTGGAATATATCTATGAATAAAAAAGAAAAAAGATCCTTGCCTTTTTAGTGCTTATATTCTAGTGGGAGATTCAGATAATAAAGAATGAATTATATTACACGCTACTAGTAGGAGGCAATTGCTACGTAAGGAGCAAAATGGAGAGCCAAATAAAGAGGACTGGAGTATTGGGTGCAGGGGATTAGTTCCAATTTTAAATACAGGGAGATAAGAAGAGCAGGCCTCATTGAGAAGGAGACATTTAAGAACAGACTTCAAGTGGGGCAGTTTGCCAAGTGAATTTCTTTTTCTTTTCTCTCTCTCTCTCTCTCCCTTTCTTTCCTTTCTCCTTCTCTCTGTCTCCTTCTCTCTTTCTCGGGAGTGTTATTTGTGCCAGACCCTGTATTTGGAAGTAAAGCCTCAGGGATTTCCTCCTGGGCTTTCTACAGCATGTGCCAGCAAGAGAATCATCATGGGGCATGCCACGGTTTGGCCTGCACACGTGAAAGGATGGAGTTGCCGTCATTGGAAGGCAGAGACGGCTGTGTGAGAAGCAGGTGTGAGGGAAAGACCAGAAGTTCTGTTCAGATCATATTAAGTTTCAGGTGTCTGTTAGATATCTAAGTGGAGACATTAAAGCAGGCGGTTGGTATAAGACTTTGGATTTCAGGAGAGAGAAACCTGGGCTAGTTATAAATTTGGGAGTTCTTGGCATGTAAATCGATGATGGTATTTAAAGATGTAAGAATGAATTATCGAACTAAGAAAGTGTGTGTGATTATACGTAAGAAAGAGAGTGCAGGACTGCGCCCTGGTGCCTTCTGATATTATTAGGTCTATGAAGGGGAAGCCGGCCAAGGAAACCAAGAAGCAATGACCTGTATTATTCCTTTCGAGACAGACTGGTATTCTGGAAGCCAAGAAGAGAGTGTACTGAAGAGGAGGGAGTTTGTGCCTAATGCTATTGATAGATCAGGTACACTGAGGACTGAGATTTGACCATTAGACTTACCCACTTCTCTAAGTATTCTTGAATTTTAGTTACTGACATCACCCTCCTTGACATCATTTTTATTCTATAGGGTTGGCCAAAAAATCCGTACTTTTTCCCCATAAAATAAAAGACACATTTTTCAAGTTATTTTCACCAATAACTTTATTAATTTGTATATTTTGAGTGAGTTTGCTATCTTCTGTGTGATATAACATTGACTGTTCTCAATTAATGTCTCACTGTGACCACTATCAATTTCAACTGGTCTGCCCGACCATGGAGCATTGTCCAGTGAGAAATCTCCAGCATGAAACTTCACCAACCACGTTTGACATGTTCCATCAGTCACAGCTCCTTCTTCATACACTTCAAAAATCCTTTTTTGTGTGTTTCAGTTGCATTTTTACCTTTCTTGAAATAATAAAGCATAATATGCTAAAACTGCATATTTTCTTCCATCTTCAATATTAAAATGGCTACATGAAAATTCACCGATTTTGATAAGTTTTTTTAAATGTATGCTGACATGACAGTTGTCACAATACAATCTAACAAGATTGTTTCAAATTAAGTTAAAGACAACTGAGCACTGTTAGAACCATCTTATGGAAAAAACCAAATGAACTTTTTGGCCAACCCAATACTGTGCAATCATTCCAAGCTGGCAAAGTGTGGCGGAACTCAGAGACTTTGCTTGCTCTCAAGGGACCTACCAAGAATTCAAACACAGGTTCTTTCTGGCCTTAGACCCCTAGACATACATCAGGGTTAACAATATTTCTCCATACTGTGACTTGTGTGACCTGGCCTTCAAAGATCCTCCTTTCAGAGTCCCAGAGTGGTTCATCTTGTGCTTTACTTCCCCTGTGCCTCTGTCCCTTCTTGCCTTCTCAAACCCTTACCCACCCAAGCTGCAACTATAGACACTTCCCGGCACTCCGCCAGTTTCCCACCCAAAGTGCCTGCACCTGTCTCTGCTTTTGTTTCTCTGCTTGAGGGATTTTTCTGGTATCATGGGAGCTTGCTTGGCTTTGCAGGTACATCCCAGAATTACACAGTGTTTTCATCACTATAGGCAGATGTTTGCCAGCAGGTGATAGGATTTGGTGGAAAAATGCTCCAGCCTCTCTGTCCTTCAGTGGGAAGATCCTGAGTGGGGCTTCACACTAGTTTACCCAGGGTCCCCAATAAGTGTTAGCCTAGCTTCCCACAGTGGTAACCACTCATTAACACTCCACTGACTGGCTTTCCTCCCTTTTCTGCTTCACTTCCCACTGTGCTTTCTGGAATTACTTTATAAATAAACTACCTGCACCCAAGTCATTCCCTGAGAACAATAACAGCCCCTTCAATAGGTGGGAAAATTCTTGTTGCATGTATTCTTTGAAGCCTTCCTCTGAGAGACGGGACATGGCTTTGGACCTTAAAAGCCAAGGGTTTTTCATTGTTCTTCTCTGTTCTTTCTTGACAACTGAAATGGATCCAAATGGCCTGGGGCCACAGGTTAAAAAGAGCAAGGAAGAGCAAAAATGAACGTTCCCCATACTACATATATCTGTCAGCTGGGACAGCCTTTGCAGATAAAGAAAAGCTGTTCTTGGTTAAAAGCGAGCATGTAGTCCTCTGCCACCTGGATCTGCCACTCCTGGCACAGCAAACAAACACTCCGAGGTCTTCAGCCCATCTGTCATCCCATGCCACGAGAGGCTGGTCTCTGGTTGTATCTGACTATGCAAATAGTCCAACTGCAGTTGCTCTGAGGTATATGGAGACCAGTTCCCTGGGTGGCTGCTGCTGAATACAGATGTGCAGACTCGAGCAGCCAGTTAGCTGCTGTAGGCAGGTGCCAGACATAACCATTCAGGGAAGATTGATTTTATTGGCTTCTGGGTTTATGATGAGGAATTTGCTTCATGGACCTGCTTTTGATTAAGTCAAAGAGCAGTGATAAGGATGTTCTCTTGTTGAATGGGTGGGTCTTTCTGATAAACTATAAATATCATGCTGGAGGAATCAGCACTTTCTGTAACAGTCTGTACCTTATAGACATTAACATGTGCCAAGGTCATTCATTACTACTTCAAATAACTGGTTCAATGGGGAAAAAACAGTGTAAATTGCAGTAAAAGGGACATAATTTAGCCCAGAGATAGAGGTCATTCCTTTAAAAAAAAAAGTCTATTTTTAGCCTGTAGAGAAAATTAGTGAAGAAGCTTTGAGGGGATGGTTTTGGTTGAATTATCCCCAAAGCAGCCCTGAGATAAGTATTTGAATGCACAAAGTGTATTTAGGAAGCACAGCTAGGGAAGGGAGAAGTGAGATTAAGAAGGGAAGGAATGCAATAAAGGATGTGGTATAAAGCAGGTTACCACTTTGGGCAACTGGGGCTCCATTCAACTGGGGAATTCTGGGAGACAGTGCGGAACATGCCTTAGAGTTATCTCCCCACCAGCCCCAACCCCAACAGATGAGAAAGCTGGGCCTTTATTCTCCAACCCTTATCAGTCATTGGCTGGGGTCTGTTTTCTGAGGCATGGTAGGGGCCACCGCGGGGTGCCACTCAGTCTTCTTTAATGAAGCACTTGTTCCCCAGCCCCTGGGGGTGCCGTCGGTAGACATTCACTATCAACCCACTGAGTAGTTGCCTCAGCTGCAGAGAGCCACCACACTGTGGTCGCACCTTTCCATAGCAGCCCACATCCAATGACTGATTGAGGTGGAGTAATAAACGCCGACCAGGTATGTTCAACTTGGGGCAATTTTAATTTGACTCCAGAGCTCCCCATGGGGTTGGAAAAGGCTATCTTGGGGCATACATCATGGCCTGACGTCTCCTTCTTTCCATCCTCTCTCTCCATGGGTGTCCATCCCATGGGAACTCCTTAACAAACACTCTGCACCACAAACTCCTCTCAAAATCTGCTTCCTGGAGAACCAAATGCATTCATCCCCTGGCCTTTTGGGACTGCTGCTCAGGCAGAGTCATGGGTGACTTCAGTAGGAGGCCATGGGATTGGGCCGGGATGGTGAGTGCCGAGGGCAGGGCACACAGTGACTGCCAAAGGAGTGGTAGGAAGCTCCTACCAGAGGAAGATCCTGCCAGAGGATCAATGGAAGCTATTTCTCCGCTTCCATTGGTCAGGGGAGGGGAGGTCACATGAGCACAGTGAGAACTAAGGGGTGATATAAATCACTGGAGAACTAGGAAGGGGAGTTACACGTGTAATTTAGTGTCCAGTACGATGGTGGCGGTAGAGTCAGAGCACCGTGAGTGGTCCAGCAGAGAGATAGCTGGGGGTGAAGAGAAAAGGTAGAGAGGAAGAAATGAAGGTGGTCCAGCATGGTGTAAAGCAGACAATAGAAATTGTAAGTCCTCCATGTGTTAGCTAAAATACTATTGTTATTACTACTGCCATGGGCTGAATTGTGTGCCCTCAACATTGATATGTTGAAATTCCAACCCCCAGAACTCCGTCCAGAATGAACCTGTATTTGGAGATGGGGCCTTTAAAGAGGCAATTAAGGTAAAACGAGGCTGTTAGTGTGGCTCCTAATCTAATCTGATTGGTGTCTTTCCTGTTAAAAAGGAGAGATTAGGGCACAGACAAACATTAGGGGTGCATGTGCACAGAGGGAGGGCCAGGCGAGGACACAGGGAGAAGGTGGCATCTGTGAGGAGGAAGGCTTAAGAAGAAACCAAATCTGCCAACACATTTCTCTCAGACTTCCAGCCTCCAGAACTACAAGAACAGTTCCTGTTGTTTAAGTCACTCAGTATTTTGTTATTGCAGCCCTAGTGAACTGAAACAACTACTATGGCAGTTATTATTTTTATTTTTTCTTTCACTATTAAATCACATAGTAAATCCTGCTAATTCTGTCTCCTCCGTGTCTTGAAACCTACCTAGTTCTCTTTCTCCTTATGGCCATCACTCTAATTGAAGCTTTCTTTTTTCTTCTAACCAGGTAGTTTAGTGATGGGTTTACGCCTCCCACATTTTCTCTCTGCAAGTCAATCAAAATGACTGTCTCACTTCAGTGTGTACTTGAGTGCGATAGTTCTGCTTGCACATGAAGTCGTCGATGGTTCCTTATTGTTCCTGGAATAAGGTCCAACCTTTGCGACGTGGCTCCCAAGGCCGTGCTGAGTCTGAGCCCGGTTGGCCCATTGCATCACTGTCCTCATCCTCAGCCAACCTGCGCTGGCTTCAGCTCCGCTCTTTCTCCAACCTCTACACCTTTGCACAAAATACTTCCTTCAAAATACTTTCTGTGCCCACCTTTCATGACTCATGTATATCCCTGTCTGCAGCCCTCAGCAGGGCACCACCGCCTCATGCATACCTGGAATAAGCACTCTTCTTCATGCTGAGCCCAGTTGCTTTTTCAACATTGAGATATAATTGACATAACATTATACTAGTTTCAGGTGTACAACAAAGATGATTCTATATTTGTATATATTACAAAGTCATTTCTTTCTTAAACATAGTGAGGTTACTCCTTTGCTCAGAAGTCACTGTGGCTCCCTCTTGTTTCTCCCATCAAGGCTAGACTATGACTGGCTTCTGGGACCCCTACAGTCTTCTGTTGTCCTCCCCATTCATTTCCTAGCAGACATCATCTATAGAATACAGATAAGCCATTTCTACATCCCAGCAGGCATCATATATAGAAAACAGATCAGCCATTTCTACATCCGTCCTTTACTTCATTGAAGCTGAGATGCGACCATTTGAAAAATGAACTGTCATTTTAATTTATTACAGTCTACATGTCTACCTCTTAATAAGAAAATGATGCAAATGAAGCTAAAATACACCATTGATTAAAATGGCATCCAATTTCAGAGCTGTTAAAATGTGAAACTATGTAAATCATAGAATCAATGCATTACAATATATTTTAAAACTGTGCTTGGCTCTAAATGCTGCCTACTGCATGAAGTTCTCCTTGACTAATCTTGGATAGATTTCCTGAATTCCTAAAGAACTTACCAGCCTTTTATCCATTTTCTAACTTTGTTGATTTTTTTTTCTTTTCCTTCCTCTATTTCATAGGTGATGATTGCATGCCTTCTGTATTCCTTGCTCTGGGCACACAGTGATAAAGAGCGTCTAGTTCTTTTATGGTCTTTTTGTAAGGAAGTAAGGAAATTCATAAGTATTTACATACCAGAAAATGCATGAAGGGAACAATGCCAAAGGTAGAGAACAAACAAAGGGTGGTGCAAGGGAATCTACTCACTAGGTAGAATTTCTTCCACCTCAACCTCACCCTCCTCCCACATGTCCACCTCTTTTTCAAAACCCAGTTCAAAAGCTTCCTCTTCCCTCAAATACCAAACTCATTTCCTCTCACATACTATTCTGTCTGCTAGCCTTAAGGAGTCACTAACTCCTTTAGCCTTGAATTTGTGCTTTTCTTTTGAGAGTGATGGCATGGCATGGTGCTGACCGTGTGGATTCTTTGAGCCGGTCTCCCTGAACTCAAATCCTGGCACTGTCTTTTATTGAACATATAACTTACAGTTAAAAAAAAAGTCTCTCCATACCTCAGTTTCCCTATCCCTAACAAGGAGATAATGCTAGTACCTGCATCACCACATTGCGTGAGGATTAAATGAACTCAAACATGTGAAATGTTTAGAACAATGTGGAGCATGAGGAAAGTATTTTAAGGATCATTACATGTATCCTGATTATTCTTGCTTTTATTCATGTTTAATCTCCCATTTGGGACTCCAAGCTAGGCATGGTTAACAGCAAGGAATTTGGGGTTGGACAAGAAGGAAATCAAATTGTAGTTGAACAACTTTTCCAGATGCATGAACGTAGATACATCACTTGACCTTTCTGAACCTCATTTTCTCTACCATTTAAATACTGATAGCAATGCCTACATTTCTACTTAGAAGAATAAATAGAATATGCAAAATGCCTGCAACATTGACAGCTTTCCATGGAGACTGCTCTCATTCCTACCTCAACTCAGGAAGGGTAGAGACCATCTTATTTATCCTTGCATCCTCATATCACTCAGCAGAATGTACAATCTGTGATACTAATGACATTAGTTACATGTTTGACCACAGCTCATTTTATGAAAGAGGAAGTGAGCAAGCAGCAATGTCTACTAGCGACTTTCTCTTGGGGATTGATGTAATTCACAGCCCACTCTGCTACTTAGCTTTCGGGGGACAGATGATGAGGTGTGTGGGGTTTCTCTAGAGAGGAAATCTTACCTTTCTCCATTCTCTCCACTTCCTCCTAAGTACCTAGGACAGCACATTCTCCCCATTTGCAGATTCACCAGGTCACACTGTCATTTCTTACTGACCTGTTCTTGACACTAATGGGGCTTTGGATAGGGGCCTGGGAAACTGGCATTCTTGTCTTATAGGCTGAAAATTGAAATTTCCACTGGAGAAGGCAATTATGAAGACCCAGCAAAATATGTTTCTGGTTTTGCTTTTCAAACCAGACCGTATACATTTGAAAGCTCTATGACCTCCGTGGAGTACCACATTCCATGACTATAAGCCTTGGAAATTTTTACTCTCAATACAGCAGGTGTGTGCTGCCCCGACAATGCACAGCATTTGTATCAGCAAATGCCACATTTGATTCACAGGCCCCTTCAGCTCTTTTGTGTCCCTGCAGCCATGCTACTTTGTGACTGACCATTAAACCCGGCATCTTGCTTTCTGGCTTTCATTAACTACTAATTTGTTTTGGACAATTTTCAGGGCTAATCAACCAAAAGCCACATCCTTATGGCTCTGGGAAAACATTTTTCTTCTCACCCCGCCTACCACATTGCAGTTAGAATAAAATGCTTCATTAACAGTATCTCAGTGATAGACATGTGTCACAAGTTACCCCATCTTGCAACACTCCCAAGAGATCAATGTAAAATCAAATGAAAGCTGAAATAAAAATGAGTCAGTTTTAGCATAAGTAAAATTCAAATGTATGTCATACTGTTCCTTATATGATGTTATTTTCTCCCTCCCATCACTCTCTTTGATAAGGAAACCATCTGAGGATTTACAGCTCTGCTGAAGAGCTGAAGGAGGAAATAGTACCTGGAACACTTGACTGCTCCTGGGCCCTCTCTTTGTCCTCCTCTCCCTATGATTTAGCCCTTAAGTCATTGTCACCGTCTCCTAGATGTCTGAGGTTAGTCTGTTTCTCTCCATCCGCACAGGCTGCGCTTCAGTTCAATCTACTGTTTTCTCCCCAGTTCCTAAAATAGCAGCCTCAGCAGTATTTTTACTGTACTTTGGCTCATTCCCTTACCCTGCCTTCTTAGTCTGACAGTAATGTGTGTGTGTGTGTGTGTGTGTGTGTGTGTGTGTGTGTGTGTGTGTGTGTGTATGTTAATTGACTGCTTTCATGGCTCCAATTCTTCATCCTTTGCTATGGACACATATTTGCCATGTGACTACAATTCTTCTTACTGAAGAGGGAAATCTATTTTTCCATTTCTTAAATCTGGGTTAGCTTTATGACTTGCGTTGGACAATTGAATGAGGCAGAAGTAGGAGAATGTCGCTTCAAGGCCCAAGCCTGAAGAGGCCTGTGGTTTACCTTGCTATCCTACATCTCTGCCAACACCATGAGAGCAGGGCCGGGCTAGTGAACTGGAGGATGGGCGACACCTGAAACCAGCCTAGGTAAACCGGTGGCCAGCCCAGCCCCAGGCAGGAGAGCCAGCCTAGGTTAGCAGAGCCACCAGCCAAAGCTAAGCTGACTCTAAACACATGACAATGAACATTTATTGTGTACGCCACAGGGGTTTGCTGGGTTTTGTTGCAAACCATTATTGTAGCAATAAAAAACCAATAGACTTTCTAAAGTAGAATCTGATCATCTTGGCTAAAAAAAATGATATAGCTAATTGACTTCCAAATAATCATTCTACCCCCTACCCCCATTTTTTGATAACTGAGTCTAATTTTGTTGGCAAATTTTATTACTGTCAAACTCCTTTACCACTGAAGTTAGTCATGTGACATGGTTCTGGTCAATAACATATGCACAGAAATCACTTGGGAGCAACTTCACTCTTAATTAAAAAGATACAGTTTCACTTGGAAGATCCATGAGCAAAAGTGATAAATTTGACTTTAACAGAATTTTAAAATTTTGTATTACAAAAGACATCACTAAAAAATGAAAAGACAAGCTACAGGCTGAGGGAAAATGCTTTTGAATCACATATTTAAGGAATTATAAGTAAAATAATTTGCTTCCAAAATAAGTAGAGAAGTTTTAGAACTCAGTAATACAACAAATAACCCAATTTAAAAAAGGGCAAAAGATCTGAGCAGAAACCTCACCAAAGATATACAAATAGCCAGTTATCCTGTGAAAAATGCTTTACATTAGTCGTCATTACAAAGATGCAAATTAAAACTACAGATACTACTTCATACCTACTAGAATGAGTAGCATTAAAAAGACAGACAATGAATGTGTTGGCAAGGAAGTAGAGATATTGGAACTCCCACACATCACAGGTGGAATGTAAAAAGGTGTATAGTCACTTTAGAAAGTTGGCGATTTCTTTTTTTTTAAAGATCTGATTTTTTCTAGCTTTTTTGAGATAATCGACCTGTAATATTATGTAAGTTTAAGGTGTACACATGATGATTTGATACATGCATTGTGAAATATTTACCCAAATACCATTAGTTAGCACCTCTGTCACCTCACCTAATTACTGTTTTGCGTGTGTGGTGAGAACACTTAAGATCCACTGTCTTAACAATGTTCAAGTACCATATTTTTGCCTTATGTAATGCACTTCTGTGTTTTTGCCCCAAAGTTTCAGGAAAAAATCTTTCATCTTAATTCTTTAATTCAATTATTTATTTATTTACATTTAGAAACAAAAGCGATCATTGTATTCCAGGGCATTATTTTGCATACAGATACTGTTATTCCTTTCTAGAGTTATACTTTTAATGCATAAGTATAAATAAAAGAATTAAACACACTTATATAGATGCAGAATTGGTACTACCCATGTATAATGCACATCCTTATATTACCCTCACAAATTTGGGCAAAAAGTGCTCATGATACATGGCAACATACAGTATATAATGCAGTATGGTTAACTAGAGTCACCGTGATGTACACTAGATACTCAGAACTTATTTATCTTGGAAATTTGTGCCTTTTGACAATACCTCCCTCTTTCCCTTCAGCCCCCAACCCCTGGCAGCCACCATTCCACTCTCTATTTTTTAGATTCTTCATATGAGTGAGATCATACGGTATTTGTTTTTCTCTGTCACACTTATTTCACTTAGTATAACGTCCTCAGGGTTCATCCATGTTGTTTCAAATAACAGGATTTTCATCTTTTTATGGTGGAGCAATACTCCATTGTATACATACCATGTTTTTTTAATCCGTTCATTCATTCATAGACACTTAGGTTGTTTTTATGTATTGACTTTTGAGGATAATGCTGTATTGAACATCTGAGTGCAGATATCACTTCAAGGTCCTGATTTAATTTTCTCTGGGTACAAACCCTGAAGTGGAATTGCTCAATCACATGGTTGTCCTATGGTTAATTTCTTGAGGAACCTCCATACTGTTTTGCATAGTGGCAATACCAACTTACGTTCTCATAAAAGTGCATAGGGTTCCCTTTTCTCCATGTCCTTGCTAACACTGGGTTTCTTCTGTCTTTTTGATGATAGCCATGCTAACAGGTTCAAGGTGATGTGTTATTGTGGTTTTTATTTGCATTTTCCTGATGATTAGTGATATTGAGCACCATTTCTTGGACCTATTGTCCACTTGTAAGTCTTCTTTGAAAAAATGCCTATTCATGTTCTCTGCCAATTTTTTAATCATTTTTTGCTATTGAGTTATAGGAATTCCTTTTACATTTTGAGCATTATCCTTTTATGGGACAGATGGTTTCCAAAAATTTTCTCTCATTATGTATGTTGCTTTTAGCCTGATGTAGTTTCATTTATTGAGTTTCTTTTTGTTACTTTTACTTTTGGTGTTATGTCAAAAAAATCATTGATGAGACCAACGTCATTTAGATTTTTTAAATGATTTTTTCTGGAGGTTTTAGGGTTTCAGGTTTTGTGTTTAGTTCTTTAATCCACTAATTTTTGTGAGTAGTATAAGATAGGGGTTCGATTTCATTCTTTCGCATGATGATCCAGTTTCCCCAGCACCATTTATTGAAGAGATGATCCTTTTCACAGTGAGTGTCCTTGGCTCCCTTGTCAAATATTAGCTAAAAGTGTATGTTAAGATTTATTTCTGGGTTCTTGATTCTGTTTTATTGGTCTGTGCAATTTTGTGCCAGTACCAAATTCCTTTGATTACTATAGCTTTGTGGTAAATTTTGAAATCAGGAAGTGTCACGCATCCAATCTTGTTTTTTCTCAAGATGTTTTGATTAGTTAAGGTCTCTTATGGTTTTATATAAATTGTACGACTTTTTTCTCTATTTCCGTGAAAAAAATGCCATTGGAATTTTTATAGGATTTACACTCAATCTGTAGATGGCTTCATATAGTATGAACATTTTTACAATTTTAATTGTTTCAATTCATGAACATGGAATATCTTTCTGTTTATTGATTTCTTCACTTTCATCAAAATTTTATAGTTTTCCATGTATAAACCTTTTTATCCTCCTTGGTTAAATTTATACCAATTATTTTATTGTTTTTGATGCTGTTACAAAAGGAATTGTTTTATTTCTCTTTTAGATATTTCATTGTTAGTGTATAAAAATGCAACTGATTTCTGTATGTAATTATTAATAAATAAAGACTTACCAATGACATCATATTAATTGTTTTCTGGTGGTTTTGTAGTTCTTGTGGTTGTTTTTCTTACACTATCTTTCTTTGCAAATTGATCATTTTTCCATAGTGGTGTGTTTTAATTCCTTTCTCGTTACCCTTTGTGTTCCTACTGTAGGTTTTTATTTGTAGTTGCCATGAGGCTTGCATAATATGTCTTATAGATATAAAGGTCTATTTTTTGCTGATAACAAATTTGATTACATAAAAAACTTCCTTTTTTCTTCTACCTCCTATATGACTTGGGGAGAGTGGCTGTGGCACCGAGATGGGCCAGCAAATGAACTTTCTCCTCTTTTTTTTTTGAAAAGGAAAGAAATTATTTATTTAAAAGTTATACAGGCTTAGAGTAATGACTTAATGTCTTCTTTAAAATACTAAAGTTCTTTAGAGTACCCACAAATGCACACAGTCCTTCCTTCTCCCCTTTGCCCAGTCTGGGTACCGTATCTCAGGAAAAGAAGTGGAAGTCCGTGATTTAGGCTCCCAGCACCATCAGCTGTGTCACTGCCATAATCTCCAGTTAATCCAAAGCCATGTGGCACCTTCTCATGGCCCATCAGCAAGAGTCCTTTCACCCCTTTTCTTCCAGGCAGTCTCTCCTGCTTCCTAAGCCATGTTGCAAAAGGAGCAACCCAGAGCCATGTGGTCCTCTCTCTCCTCTGTTTTTATAGTTCACAACACACATAGCTGGGGGCAGGAATCCATGTTGTGTGATTACATATTTATGACATTCATTTTGGTCTTGCACTGGCTTTAAATATTTAAGACAAAACATTGGTGTATTGCTATATGACCTAATTTGAGAACTTATTTCTGGGGAATACAAAGGTGATGGTAAGAGCAGTCACGAAGGGAGTAAAGAATATGAGACACATGAGCTAATTCTTTATAATGTTATCCTGTAACACCTAGAGTCTGGCTCACACTTGCTTTTTCCTACATCCTGTTTTAATGGAGCTCTTGGAAAGATCCAACCTGGTAACCGGCATTGACAAGATCTCTACTCTGAACTCCCAAGGGCATATTCCATTTCTACTTTTCCTCAGTGATATATCTGCTTTGATTTTGTTATATCTCTGTTCAAATTTAGACTTTTGGGATCATCTCCTTTTTGAAGCTGCATTTCTGTTTATTCCAGAAATGAGCTCCTTAGTTTGTCCCTCCTCTTAGTCCCAGCATGCCATGCAGCTGGTACAGCTGGGAAATCTATGCCATCCCCCTGCTGAGGAAAAATTACAGCAATTAAAGCCTAGACTAGTATTTTAAGGGAGCAGAATGTATACATCATTGCCAAAACTAGTTCAATTTGACATGTGGTTTGAGTGGTAAACACTTTTCAATATTCTGAATTTCAAAACATTCTACTATCAGTGCTACAGAGATCTGAAAGGTTTATAGCTTATGATAGTGAATATAGCCAGGATACAAACAACCATAACGGCTCTGCTTTACTGTATAAAATGTTGTAGGAACAGGTCAACTCTTGGGAAGGAGATTTGGCAATTTGACCAGAGCAATAAGAAATGCTCTTTTATCAGAAGATCAGTTTTAAAAAAAAAAGTCAAATAATCATAATCATTCAAACTGGAAAGAAAAATGATGACATGCAAACCTTAGTAATTTCTTTCAAATAAAGGCAATCAAGCTTGAATAGGAGTCTTTGGTTCCCATATGATTCAGCCCACCAAAGGATGATATTTCTTAGACTACATGTTTTCATTCATGGACTAAATTTTCCTTCAACAGATCCTTTTCTCCTCTCTATGTTCACAAACTTAAAAAAAGTGAAATAAACACACACACACATAAAACCAAACAAAAACACTTAGCTAACACAATGAGAGGTGCTCACAAAGAGCTGAGTTCCTCAAAAGCATCAAATTTATGAAGCATGGTAATGGAAAAGGGAGAACTAATGAAGTGCTTCTTCTGTTGATTTTATACTAACCAGCCCAACAGAAACCCTAGTGAAGGTGATTTTACTTTACAGAAAATTTTCTTTTAAAGAGCTTCATTTATTTCTGTAACTCATTAAGGTAAGTGTTACACTGGAATACACTTTCTGTCTCATACCTTGTTGAGGGTGTCAGCAAGTCACCAATAACAGGATCTAGAAACTTCAGAGTGTAGAAAAATTAGTCAAATTACTTCATATTACCTGAAAACGTAGCTATTTCCTTTTTCTTTATTTGAGACATTGTTTAGACTCAGGATTTACTTAATCAGGCCAGCTCTTCAGCAGGAAGTTTCCCATCCCACTTTTTTGAACTCAGCATGTACCAATCAACTATGGACACAATAATGTAACCACAAAAAAATCACAAAATCTTAGTGGCACAATGACTAAGCATCCATTAAGCTCATGATTTGATGGGTAGTCTGGGAATCAGCTGAGTGGGACTCTTCTAGACTGTGTGGCTCAGCTCCACTATTCTCTCATCTTCCTTTTGAAATAAGGAGCTAGTTTAGCTCATTCTTCTCATGGCAGTGGCAGAATTGCAAGAAAATTTGAGTGAAACCATCCAAGGCCTCTTGAACTTAGACTTCTAATTGACAAGGTGGCTGCCATATCATGGTTTATTGTGAAGAATCTACCCTCTAGCTTGCTCATGTGGTCATTGGTAGGATTTAATTCTTGTGGTATTTTAAACCAAGGCTTCGGTTCCTCAGGAGTTGTTGGCTGGAGGTCTCTCAATTCCTCACCATGTGGGACTCTCCATAAAATGTGTTATAATATGGTGGCAAGCAAGCAAGAGGGCAAGAGTGAATTATGGCAATAGAGAGAAAAAAGTGAGATGGAAGTCACAGTGTTCTGTTACCTAATCACAGAAGTGACATCCTATGCTGTATTCTATCTGTTTAGAGGAAGTCACTGGGTTCAGCCCATGCTCAAGGGGAGGAAATTACTCAAAGGACATGAAGTCCAAGAGGGCAGGGCTCACTGGGAACTATTTCGGAAGCTGCCTAATGCTCTCAATGACTCTTTAATTTATGGAGCCTCTACTCTGTACAAAGCCTTGGGCTGGAAATGAGTGTATGCAGAGCTGAAGAAGCTACAAACCCTGACATTAAACAGTCTAGTAGGTTCAGTGACACAATTTTAAAAACATCCATTCAAGCTCTAATAATTTCTTGCCGGAATTGTTATTTTATTGTAGCTTCTTCCAATTTTTATTTTATTTAGAATTCTTTACTGTGACTGTAACATTCAGGATAAGATCCAATTTCTTTAGATTAGACCCCTTTTGATTCAGCACCTTTTTATATATTTTGTCCCAGATTTTCTCCATCTCTTTCCCCTGGACTACTGATTCTATGAGTGTTAACAGGACTTCATACTGAGTTTGGTAAATGCTAGTCAAGAAAGATCAAACTGCTTTGCACACCAGAGTTTCTTAGAACTTTTGGTATGCTAAAATGTGAATATATCAGGCTTATTTCCCAAATGTATTAACCCATTGAATCCTTTCATCATGGAGCATTTTAGGGGACTCGCAATTTCAATGTATACCATTTGGGAATGATTATTCTCAAATAGACTTTTGTGATCTTGTCTCTTCCATCCTTTGATAGCTTGTCTCTGAAATCATTATGCTGTTAGTATATCCCAAGTGTCCTCACTTTCTGATTTTTCTGCCTAAAATGTTCTTTACCTTCTATTATTTGCTTAAGAACTCAGCTAAAAAAATCCTCCAAAAATCTGCCAGTGATTTTCCTTTTTCTGTGCTTTAGTGACAACTTCTGTACTCTGTTTATTACACGATGTCATTGTTCGATTTGTTTCTCACCTCCCCATTTCCCTGACTTGTAATCTCCTTAAAAAGTGTGTACATAGCTCAAGTTTATAGCTCTGGTGCATACAGTATCAGACCTATATCGGCTACTAAAGAAAATAATGCTTTTTGAATGCTGGGAGGAAAAAATAAAACCTGTTTTTTTCTTTCACCTGTTGGTGTGAGACAGTAGCTGCTTCTCTTGCATCTCCCAACCTCCCTAGCAATTTAGGTTGAGGACATGTGGCTTGTTTTGGCCAAAGGGCTATGGGGGCGGGGGGGTGTCATCCATTGAGACTGCAGAAATTCAGAAGTAAGCATCCTGGATCCCCATGTCATTGCATGGAGAAACGCTGCCTTCCATCAACTATTGGATGAATGAAATATACGTGAAATAAACATTTGCTGTGTTAAGTCCTGAAAATTTCAGATTTTTTTCTGTCTTAACTAAGGTATTACATTAAGGCTAGCAGAAGTTTGATGCAGGTGGGAGTGTGAAGCATAAAACCTTCTTAAAAACACCATCCAGGAGACCCAGACAGGTGCCAAAAGGTTGCTTTGGAGCTCTCTGAATTCTTTCTAATGTCGGTCACTGAGAAGGGGCTCAATGCCCATCTCCTCAGTAAGGATGCCTGAGGAACCCTTACAGATAGGCTGGCAATTGCTCCTTGATTCTAAATAGAGATGCCACGTTTGACTGATTTTACCCAGGAAAAATGAAATATGTGGAAAGGATGACAGATTAAACAAAGAAATATTCAATGGTTTTAAGAAAAAGAAGCAGTTGATGAAGTGAATGTGCACTTGGCTGCCTGCATTGGGCAAATTCAGTGGAGAAGGGATGCCCAGCGGAGCCCTTGCCTGCCAGGGAGCCTAAATGTAGAGCTCTAAGCAATTCCTCTTCGACTGATGTAACGGTAGCTTAGATGCCAGGCTTATAATCCTAAGAAGCGCGAAACTTCCTTCTTTCCTCCTTCCTTCTCCAAGTTGGGATTTTTCTCCCTCAGCTATATTGTGATATGATTAATTTGAGATAACATTGTGTAAAAATGATTACCATGATAAGGTTAGTTAACACATTATCACTTTACAGTCATATATATGTGTGTGTGTGTGTATATATATATAAAACCTTTCCCCATTTCTTCCTCTCCACAGTTCTCCATCGCCTGGAAACCAATGTGTTCTCTGTTTCCATGAGTTTGGTTTTCTGACGTTCCACATGTAAGTAAGATCATACAGTATTTGGCTTTCTCTGTCTAACCTATCACATAGCTTGATGCTCTCAAGGCTCATCATTCATGTTGTTACAAATGGCAGGGTTTTGAGAAGTTGGGAATTTAGGGCTTTATTTCATAACGACTTTGTTTTTCAACCTAGAGTTTTAGTTGCAAGTAGCGGAAACTGACTCTGAGCTGAAAAGGAACTTACTGGAATGAAACTGTGGCCCACAGAGTCTGGGAAGTCTGGACATCCAGGCTCTGAACTGTTTGGGACACTGCTGAAACAGTTAGTAAGGACGTAGTGTTACTGTACGCTTCTGCAGATCCGAACCCAGAAATAATGATTATTTCAGTGAGGAAAAGTCAATATCCTTACCCTGGTACAAGAGCCTAATGTAATCAACCTGTAACAAAAGCTGGTTGCTAGGAGCGTAGAGTTGGCTGCTACTCCTGGCAATTGGAGTGCTCATCTGTGGTAGTGACCAGTTGACTTTCATGGGGAAATTTTTCTGTTCCTGTTGTCATAGTCACTGAGTTTATTAGTGCACTGGTTGACTGACATCCACTAGATGGATCATGGTGATTATTAAGAGTTTCCTTCACAGTGGGATTCTGGGGAATATTCATGTGGGACATTAATATCATCCTGGGTCTCCTCTGAGAAGTCTATATGCGTACTTCTTCCTCAAACTTCTTCATTTTTGATTCAGCTAAACTATCAGCCACTCCCTGTGAATTGGTCTTGAACTGTACCTTGAGTAGTATCTTTCCAGTAAAAGTTGAACAATAGTATGTGCTGCTTATAATCTATATGTGGTAGATTCTACTATTTTTTCTAACTATCTACCCCTTCCTATTAAAGGATTATATAGCATGCCCATTGTCATGTGGTTAACAGTTCCTCCTGTAAAGACCATTGATTAGGCCTTGCCATGTGACATGTTTTGACCGATGGAAAGTGATAAGACATAACATCTGGCATGTCCAGATAAAACATTAGGGTTGCATTATGAGCTTTGAAATTGTCTGCCCCCCCCCCCTACACACACACACAAGAATGCAATGCCATAGATAAGGGCAACTCCTTCATTCTGTACACAAGACCTAAACTAGAATCATGCTTCAGGAGGCCTGGCAGGGGTACATATTTGAATGGGAAAGGCTGTGGCTGGCTTTATAAAGTTGGAAAGGAAGCTAGAAATTATTCACTCTCTTGACAATTAAGGCTGCTCATTTCTCTCAATGGTATTACTTTTAATCGCTGTCAATATTTTGCTCATGGGCCCTTCATTCTTGCTCTGGATTTGATTATTGTAACTCTTCACCATGTGCACACTCTTTGGGAGCCAATCACATTAGGTAAAATTTTAAAATTGAACCAGATGCTTTTAATTTAGAATCTGACAGATAAAACAATTTTAGCTCAGTTATGGAAAAATGAAATATTTACTTCCCTTTAGCTAGTTAATATGGTGTACAGAAAAGTCATTGTGATTTCTGGAAGTCATGCTGGTGGAACAATAGCAATGTTGCCCACAAACATTTTGAGAAAACTTTGTACTGTTTAAAATTGGATTGGAATTTATCCTAAAGTGACATATGGGATAATTTTTTACTTCTTTTGCCAGTAATCAAATATAAAATTCCTGGAAAATAGCAATGTTTTAACATTTCATTTATTCTTGAAGACAGGCTTGCAAGTCAAATAATTTAATTTCATTACATATTTACTAAGAGCTTACTATGAGGCTTATGGTTCAAGTAAGTCCACTGGAGTCTTGGAAGACAAAACTGACTTTTAAAAAAGTGCAAGAAAGTTATGGTCACATAAGTAGCAAACTGAAATGCATCAGTGTTTAAGCCATAGTGCCAATGAGGGAGGCAGAAGTAATCACAGAAAACTCATTTGACCTTGCCATTTGGAACATTGCTCTTTCAGTGCCATGGTGATAATTATCACTGCAATCTTAGGGAAGGGAATTTTACCATAGGTTACAACTTAGCTATGCTGTGAACAATGGAGTAATAATAATGGAAAATTGTCTGTTAACATTCAACATTTAGAGTTAACTAAATGTTAACAAAATGCAAAGAATATAAATGTTTCAGAACAGAGTGTAAACCTAATCAGTATAATATACCTAATTGAAGTTGAGAAAAAGAGGGAGGAAATGTGAAGGGAAGATAAGGCTGCTAAGACCCTTATCTTACTCAGGTGGAGATTAAAGAGATTGCATCTCTAGTTGGTGGGAAAAGAACTATATTGCATTGATGATTTAAACTGACAAAAGTAATCAAGAGGAAAAAGCTAAAAATAATGACATAAGCATCAATATGTTTTGGATTTGGAGACAAATAACATAAATCCTCATCTATCATTGCAGTAAGGAAATAATGACATCCAGATTTGATAAATGAAGAGTTAGTGATATAAACATGTCCTTTTTTTTTTTTTTTTTAAGACAGAAGGGAAGGGAGGGAGAAGGAGAGGGACAGAAACATCAATGTGTGGTTGCCTCTCATGTGGCCCCCACTGGGGACCTGGCCTGCAACCCAGGCATGTACCCTGACTGGGAATCGAACCAGCCACCCTTTGGTTTGCAGCCCACACTCAATTCACTGAGCTACACCAGCCAGGGCTAAACATGTCCTTTATAATGTGGAGATAATCCTTCAAATAAGTCAAAAACATAAATTGTTGAAAATGGTTCACTCTGAGAAGTGGGGCAGTAGACTATTGTTACTTTTTTGTCATTAAGCTTTGGGGTGTATTTAATTTTGTGAATGCTTTTATTTGATAAAAAATTAGAATTGAAAAAAAAAAGAACCAGGCAATGAAGAAAGAGAAATGGATAAACCAGTTATCTTGGCCTCGAAGAAGTCACTTGCTCTGTGTGCTCACTTACTGTGGGACTTAGATAGTGAAATGTGACAAACTGTCATGTTCTGTACAATGGAGAGGGGTGACAAGATGGGTTATTTTATTGATTTATATGAAGGCTTTTATATTTTTCAGTCTGATTTTCATAGATTTTTAGTTGTTATAGGACAAGAGAGGCTGTGTAATAAGATACATATTCAGGCAGATAATAAACCTAATAAACACATCCAAAAAAGCTATATTAAAATAATGGGAGGAAGTGACATCAGCAGGAATGGTGAAATAAGGACCTTCAGAAATTCTGTCTGCTATAAAAGCAATGAAAACAGTGAAAAAAAATGGTAAAAATTAACTTTTTCAATACTCTAAAAAAATAACCAAATGATTATAACAATCCAGAGGGTTGTTTATGAAAATTTGAATCTTGAAAAAAAATAGCAAACTTTGTTGTTTTTTAGTTCTATTCTTATGTCAGCTCAGTGATAGCTTTGGATGCTAATAGCCTCACACTTAATGGTTGTTAGGTCAGAGTCGCTCAAGAAACCAGACAGACACAGCGAGCTAAGGAGCAGGGTTTGTTAGTGGGAAATAAGAGGGAAAGTGGAGCCAACCAAGAGAGGTTAAGACTCATGGGGGAAAGTGGGGCCAACCTAGGGGGGTTGGGGAGCCAACCAAAGGAGATTAGGACTCATTCGGTTGTTCTTAGGGCAGGGTTTTTAAGAGCAAAAACCAGCAAAGGGTAACTGATTGGGGTGTCGAGTCCGATTGGCTAGAGGAGGTTGCTAGGTACTATTTCTGGGTAACATAACTGGGTGTTGCTGGGTACCATTGTTCTTGATACATCTTTTCAGGCTCAAGTTAAAGCTGCATCCTGTTATACCAGATAGGCCGACCCCAGACCCCAATCTTAGTTGGGCATCTGTTTGTCCTGGGTAGGGTCAGCAGGCAGTTTCCCAAGGTACAGTTTCCTGCCTAGTGATTTTCCATTCCTCCTAGGCCTGCGTAGGTCTGTCAATGGTGAATACCAGTAGCCTAGCAGACTCTGAAAAAGCACAGTGAAGAAGGAGCTCCTCTAAGCTCAAATTCCATATAACTGCTGTTATTTGACCTGTCAGTCCCTGTGTTACTGAACAAAATTGAGATTCAGCTGTCCATCACCACCAATAGGCAAATTCTGGAGGCTGAAGTTGGTGAAAAAAGAATGAGGTCTTTCTTCAAATGCTGCACAATTTGGGAGGACTGGGGATTCCCCACCTCTAAGCTCATCTCTTTCACACAAGGCAAACAAAACCCAGCCATTCCCAGAAAGAGTGATACCAAGGTAGATGCAAAGCACCACAAATCATGGCCTGTTGTCTGCAAGGTGGGTAGAAAAATGATACTTTTCTTCCTTTTCTTATATAAGCTAGCTGGGTGGGCCCTGCCAGGTGCTCAAATTTTCCTGTGCTTTGGGAGGGTTCAGACCTCCAACCAATCCCCACTTTTTCCCCGGCTAGATTGACAGGTCTCCAGCACAGCACCTCCCCCTGCCACTATTTTGACCTCTAAGGTCACAGGTGGCTGCATCCTCTGGTCTCCGCCCAACCCAGGGATCAAAGGGAGTAGGAGAGCTTTTCCCTTAGCCAATCATTTCATTAGTTTTGCGCCGCTCTGCAGCAGTGACTTCCTACTGTGGAGTCTTGCCAGGGGGTGGGGTGGGGGGGACTGTCGTCTGGCGCTAGCTTGGTTACCCGGGCAACATGGCTCGCAGTCTCCTCAGCAGCCCCCTGGTCTGGCAGGTGGTCTGGCCAGGTCTGGTCAGGTCAATCTGTACCGCCTTGGAAAATCCCATTCGCAAGGCTTGTCTTTATTAGATCTGACTGCTAGATGGCCCACAGCAAACATTCTTTTCCCCAGGAACACTTGTTTAAAACAATCAGCAGCAAGTACTGAAAGTCATAGTTGCCTGAGGTGGTTGGGACACACAATAAACTGAAGAAAAAACTTAAAAATCAAAGCCGGAGAATGAGATATACGTTGAGGGCTCTGAAAAGGCTGTAACGTATTTCCAGGAATACAGAAAGTCACACGCATATGTAGGGCCGTGCACATGCCCAGGAAAGACAGGAGAAGGTCACAAGCTGTCACCTCCAGCTGATCCCAGGCTCTGTGCAAGCAGGACGTGAAGGCTGAGATGGAGATGTAAACTGCCTGCCCGAGCATTGCAGATGTGCCTGAGAATGCACACAGGGGCCCTCAGCAGAGGCCTGGAGACTTTGGGTTCCAGGTATTTAAGGAAATCTTTGTCCAGTCGTGAGATGACCATTAACCTAACTAGGCAGAGACTCCACCGGCCACATGCAATAATACAATTAGAATTAAAATTCAGATTTGTTGACAGAATTACCTCAAGAAAGTCACTAAATAAACACATTTCAGTGACAACAACAAAAAGCAACAACAATAAATGCTGAGGATGGGTGATCTGACTTCCAGAGTTGCCACATTACATTATTTAAAATGTCTGGTTTTCACTAAAAAATTATGATACATACAAAGAAACAATAAATTATGATGCATATGTAGGAAAAAACCAATCAAGAGCAACTCTTCTTGACAAAGTCTGGGCTTTGTATTTATTAGATGATGGGTTTATTTGTATTTTTTTTAAAGATTTTATTTATTTACTTTTAGAGAGAGGGGAAGGGAAGGAGAAAGAGAGGGAGAGAAACATCAATGTGTGATTGCCTCTCAAGTGCCCCCTACTGGGGAGTTGGTCTGCAACCTGGGCATGTGCCCTGACTGGGAATAGAACTGGCGACCCTTTGGTTCTCAGGCTTGTGCTCAATCCACTGAGCTATGCCAGCCAGGGCTTATTTGTATTTTTAAAAGTACAGTCTAAACTTAAAAAAAAAAAAGCTGTTGACAGCCAATGGTATATTACCCTTGAATCTCTACTGCAGTGTTTAAAATAAAGTTTTTGAAATATATTTTTATTTTGTGATTTTTTTTTTACCCATCCCTGCACCTCTTCCCCTTTGGCAACCAGTCAACTTGTTCTCTGTCTATAGGCCTATTTCTGTTCTGTTTTACTTGTTCATTTTAAAAGATATTCTGCATATAAGTAAAATCATGTGGTATTTGTCTTTCTCTGTTTGACTTATTTCACTTATCATAATACCTTCTAGGTGTATTCATGTTGTCATAAATGGCAATTGTTTATTCATTTTATTGTTAAGTAGTATTTCTTTTTTTGTAAAGATTTTATTTATTTATTTTTAGAGAGGAGAAGGAAGGGAGAAAGAGAGGGAGAGAAACATCAATGTGTGGTTGCCTCTCCAGCACCCACTACTGGGGACCTAGCCCTCAACCTAGGCATGTGCTCTGACTGGGAACTGAACTGGCAACCCTTTGGTTTGCAGGCCAGTGCTCAATCCATTGAGCAACACCAGCCAGGGCTTGTTAAGTAATATTTCACTGTGTGTGTATAAAATAACATTTTCTTTATCTTTTTATTTATCGGTGGCCACCTAGGTTGCTTCCATATGTTGGCTATTGTAAATACTGCTGCAGTGAACGTAGGGGTCCATATATCTTTCCAAATTATTGTTTTTGTTCTCTTTAGATAAATACCCATAAATGGTCTTGCTGGTTTGTATGGAGCTCTATTTTTAATTTTTTGAGGAATCTCCATATTGTTTTTCATAGTGGCTTTATCGATTTACAATTCCACCAACTGTGTACAAGGATTCCTGTTTGTTTCCACATTCTGGCTAGCATTTGTTATTTGTTGATTTTCTGATGAAAGTTGTTCTGCAGGCATAAGGTAGCAGTATTTCTTTGTGGTTTTCATTTGCATTTCCTTGATGATTTAGAGATATTGAACATTTTGTCATATGCCTGTCGGCCACCTATAGATTCTCTTTGGAGAAATGTCTATTAGGATCTCTTACCTATTTTTCAATGGAATTTTTTGCTTTTTTGGTGTTAAGCTGGATGAGTTCCTTACATATTTTGTATATTAACCCCTTATCAAGTGTATATCTTTTCCCATTCTGAAGGTTGTTTTTTATTTTGTTGATGGTTTCCTTTACTGTGCAGACATTTTTCAGGTTGATGAAGTCCCATTTGTTTATTTTTGCTTTTGTTGCCCTTGTCCAAGGACACATATTCAAAAAGATTTTGCTAAGACTGATGACAAAGAGTTTATTGCATATGTTTTATTCTAGAAGCTTTAGGGTTTCAGGTCTTACACTTAAGTCTTTAATCCATTTTTTAGTTTATTTTTGTATAAAGTGTAAGAAAATGGTCCATGTTCATTTTTTGCATGAAAGTGGACCACTTTTGCATGTCCAGTTTTCCCAACACTGGAAACTTATTGAATAGACTGTCTTTATACCATTGCATATTCTCCCTTCCTTTGTTGTAGATTAATTAACTATATAAGTGAGGATTTATTTCTGTGCTCTCTATTCTATTCCATTGATCTATATTTCCATTTTTATGCCAACACCATACTGTTTTGATTATTGTTACATTGTAATATAGTTTGAAATCAGAGAAGAATATACCTCCCACTTTGTTTTTATTCTCTAGGTTTCTTTGGCTATGTGGGATTGTTTGTGATTCCATATAAATTTTAGGATTAGTTGTTCTAGTTCTGAGAAGAAAGCCATTGACATTTTAATAGGGGTTACATTGAATCTTCTGTATATTGCTTTAAGTGGTACAGTATTATTTCTTCCAATCCATGAGCATGGTATTGTATATCCTTCCATTTATTAGTATTCTTTTCAATTTCTTTCTTTAGTGTCTTACAGTTTTAATTATACAGTTTTTTTTAACCCTTTAGTTGAATTTATTCCTAGGTATTTTATGTTTTTTGATGCAATTGTAAAAAGTTGTTTTCTTAATTTCTCCTGATGATTTGTCATTGGTGTATAGAAATGCAATAGATTTGTGTTTCTTGATTTTGTATGCTGCAACTTTGCTGAATTTATTAGTTCAAATAGTTTTTCTGATGGACTCTACAAGAGAATTAAAACCATACACTAGAAACCATATATTAACTCTAGATAAGGCAATAATGAGAAAATAGAGGGGGTAAAAGACAATACATGTAGAGAACAAATGTCAACATGAGATATAAATCTACAATATTAGAAATTATGCAAAATATAAATGGATTAAACACTCCAATCAAAAGGCAGAGTTTGACAGAACAGATTTAAAAAGTGATCCATATTATGGAATTGTACAATTGAAACCTATATAATTTTATTAAGCAGTGTCACCCCAATAAATTCAATGAACATTTTTAAAGATTCGGTGAATGCCCGGCTGGTGTAGCTCAGTGGATTGAGCGCGGGCTGGGAACCAAAGGGTCCCAGTTCGATTCCCAGTCGGGACACATGCCTGGGTTGCGGACCAGGTCCCCAGTGAGGGCCATGTGAGAGGCAACCATACATTGCTGTCTCCCTCTCTTTCTCCATCCCTTCTCCTTTCTCTAAAAATAAATAAATAAAATCTTAAAAAAAATTCAATGAATGATCCAACTATATTCTGTTTACAAGAGACAATTTGGATTAATAAACGCAAATAGATTAAAAGTATGAATGAAACCATACCACGAGAACAGTAACCTGAAGAGAGATAGGGTTGCTATCCCATTATTAGGAAAACAGACTTTAGGGAACCATCTTTACTATAGACAATGATGGGTATTTTACAAAGATAAAAGGTCAACCCATCAACAATGTATAATAATATATAGTCATAAAAACTGATAGAATTGTAGGAAGAAATGGACAATTTAACAATATAGTTGGAGATTCCAAAATTCTATTTTCAATAATGGATAGAATAACTAGGCATATGATTAGCAAAGAAGTAGAAAGCTTGAACAATGCAATAAACCACTTAGTCTTAATAACATTTATATGATACTTCACTCATCAATTACAGTAAACATATTCTTCTCAAGTGCTCACGGAACATTCTCTAGGATAGATCATATGTTGGGTCACAAACAATGACTCAGTAAATCTAAAAAGATTAAAATCATGTTAAGTATGTTCTCTGACCAGAATGGAATAAAATTAAATATCAATATCATAAGAAAATTGAGGAAATTCACAAATATGCATAAGTCAAACACATACTTCTAAACAACCAGTGGATCAAAAAAGAAATCACAGGCAAATTAGAAAATACTTTGAGATGAATGAAAATGAAAACACAACATACCAAAACTTTGTGGATGGAACTAAGCAATGGTGCATAGAGAGAAATTTATAGCTGTGAATGCTATATTAAAAAAGAAAAAATATCTCAATTTAATTTCTAATCTTAAGAAACTAGAAAAAAATGCAAACTAAATCTAAAGTAAGCAGAAGACAGGAAATAATAGAGATTAGAGCAAAAATAAATGATTCAGGTAATAAAAAAGACAATAGAGAAAATTAACAAATAAGAAGTTGATTCTTTGAAATTATCAATACAATTGTCAAAACTTCAGCTAGACCAATGAATAAAAAAAAAGAGAGGAGACTCAAATTAATAATGTCAGGAGTAAAAGAGGCAACATCACTATTGATCTTCATATACAAAAAGACCTATAATTGAATACTATGAACAATTGTATGCCAAATAATTAGATAACCTAGATACAATGGATAAATTCCAAGAAAGTCAACATATCAAAACTAACTCAAGAAGACAAAAAATCCATATAGACCTAAATCAAGTAAAGAAATTGAATTCGTAATAAAAAAACTTCCCACAGGGAAAAGGCCTGGACCAGATGGTAGATTCACTGGTGAATTCTACAAAATGTTTAAAGAAGAATTAGCATCTATTTTCACAAACTCTTCCAAAAAAAAAGGACAGAACACTTCCCAATTCATTTCTGTGAGGTCAGTAAAACGCATACCAAGACCAGACAAAGATATCGCAGACAAAAATATCTCCACACAAAAACAAAAAATAACTGCACGCCAATATTTATTATGAATGTAGAAACAAAAATCCTCAGCATAATACCAGCAAACTGAATTCAGGAATGCATGACTGTTTCAAGATACAAAAATCATATCCTTGTCCATAACAAACTATATTAATAGACTAGATCATCAAACTCACATGATCCTTTCAATTGATACAGAGAAATTACATAACAAAATCAAACAAACTTTCATAATGAAAGCATTCAACCAAATAATAATAGAAGGGAATATCCTCAATCTGATGATGATGACAATTAAAAATTCACAGCTAACATTATACTTAATGAGGGAAGATTGTAAGCTTTCCTTGTAAGATTAGGAACAAGGCAAGGGTGTCTGCTCTCACCACTTCTATTCAACATTGCACTGGAGGCTCCAGCTAGGGCAGTTGGGCAAGGAGAAGAAAAAGAAACACATCCAGATCAGAAAGGAAAAATTGAAACTATCTCTATTCACAGATGACATAATCTTGCATATATAGAAAATTCTTATGAATATACACACATACAAAAATCAAAGCCAGCCCTGGCTGGTGTAACTCAGTGGATTGAGCATGGGCTGGGAACCAAGCGGTCCTGGTTCAATTCCCAGTCAGGGCACATGCCTGGGTTGTGGGCCAGGTCCCCGTGAGGGCCATGTGAGAGGCAACCATACATTCCTGTTTCTCTCCCTCTCTTTCTCCCTCCCTTTCCTTCTCTCTAAAATAAATAAATAAATAAATAAATAAATAAATAAATAAATAAAATCTTTAAAAAAAAATCAAAGCCAATAAATGGCAAAATTGCAGAATCAATACACAAGGTAAGTTATATTTCTACACAATGTTACATTTTTACAATGAAAAATCCAAAAATAAAATTATGAAAATAATTAGGTAAAATAGCATCAAGAAAGAATAAGATACCTGTAAGTAAATTTAACAAAATTAGTGTGTCACACATCAAAAAGTATAAAAAATCTTTTAAAGAAATTTAAAAAGACCTAAATATATAGAAATACATCTTTTTGGGGGGTTAGAAATCTTAATATTGTTAAGGTAGAAATACTCCCTATACTGGTCTCTGAATTCAGTGTAAAACCTTTCAAATCTCAGCTGTCTTTTATTTTTCTTTTTTGCAGAAATTGGCAAGCTGACCTTAAAATTCATATGAAAACACATGGGACCAAGAATAGATATAACAATTAAAAAAAAAAAAAGTTGGGGCCCTGGCTGGTGTAGCTCAGTGGACTGAGTGCGGGCTGCGAACCAAAGGGTTGTTGGTTTGATTCCCAGTCAGGGCACATGCCTGGGTTGCAGGCCAGGTCCCCAGTGGGGGCCATGTGAGAGGCAACCACGCATTGATGTTTCTCTCCCTCTCTCCCTTCCTTCCCTTCTGTCTAAAAATAAATTAAAAAATCTTAAAAAAAAACAAAACAAAGTTGGGGAACTTATAATTCCCACTTTCAAAACCTACTAGAAAGCTACAATATAAATACTGTGTAGTATTGGCATAAAGATAGACATATTTATCACTGGAATAGAATTGAGAGTCCATAAATAAACCAACTGGTTTATTTTAAATTAATTTTTGATCAATTGATTTTTGTCAGTGATGATAAGTCAATGATGGTCAGTTGATTTTTGGCAATGATAATAAGACCATTTAGTGGGAAGATAGGCTCTTCAATAAATGGTGCTGTGACAGTTGAATATCCACATGTAAAAATAATGATGTTGGACCTTACCTAACATTATATACAAAAGTTAGCTAAAAATGAATCAAAGACTTAAATGTAAAAGGTAAAACTATAAACATCATGGAAGAATTCATAGGAATAAATCTTTACATCCTTGAATTAGGCAATGGTTTCTGAGATATGATATCAAGAGCACATGCAAGTAAAGAAAAATATGTAAATTTGACTTCATCATAATTAAAACCTTTTGTGCTTTAATGGACACAATTAAGAAAATGGAAAAACAACCCACAGAATGGGAGAAAATACCTGTAAATCATATGTCTAGAAGGGACTAACATTCAGAATACATAAATAACTCTTACAACTCAATGATAGAGAGACAAAAGATTCAATTAAAATTTGGGAGAAAAAAATCTCCAAAATATATGAAGAACTCATACGACTCCACCCCAGGAAGACAAAAAACCCAATTAAAAAATGGGCAAAAGACATGAACAGACACTTCTCGAAAAAGGACATACAGAGGGCTCAGAGACATATGAAAAGATGCTCAACATCATTAGCCATCAGAGAGATGCAAATTAAAACCACAATGAGATACCACCTCATACCAGTCAGAATGGCCATCATCAACAAAGCAAAAGATAACTGTTGGAGGGGATGTGGAGAAAAAGGAACCCTACTGAACTGTTGGTGGGAATGCAGACTGGTGCAGCCACTGTGGAAAACAGTATGGAACTTCCTTAGGAAAATGAAAATGGAACTACCTTTCAACCCAGCAATTCCACTACTGGGATTATACCCTAAGAACCCTGAAAAACCAATTCAAAAAGACCTATGCACTCCAATGTTTATAGCAGCACAATTCACAATAGCTAAGTGCTGAAAACAACCTAAGTGCCCTACAAATGAGTGGATCAAGAAACTATGGTACATTTACACAATGGAATTCTACGAAGCAGAGAGGAAAAAGGAGCTTATACCCTTTGCAACAGCATGGATGGAACTGGAGAGCATTATGCTAAGTGAAGTAAGCCAGGCGGTGAGGGACAAATACCATATGATCTTACCTTTAACTGGAACATAATCAACAAAAGCAGAAAGCAAGTAAAACATAACGAGAGACATTGAAAGTAAGAACAGTCTGACAGTGGCCGGTGGGAGGGGGGAGGGGACAATGGGGAGAAGGGTTTACAGGGGCCACTATGGAGGACATATGGACAAAACCAAGGGGGAGGAGGGAGGAGGGGAAGGGAGAGGATGCAGATAACTGTAATTGAACAACAATAAAGTAATTATTAAAAAAAAGTTTAAAAAATTTGGGAAAAAATTTAAGTAGACATTTATTGAAAAAGATATACAGGTGGCCATTAAGCATATGAAGAGATGCTCAGCATCATTTATGATTACAGAAATACAAATTAAAAACATTAGATGCTGTTCACATTCACTAGGATGGCTATAATAAAAAAGATGGACAATAGCAAGTGTTGTCAAAGATGTGGACAAAAAAACCCAAAAAAACCCCAAAAAACAAAACAAAAACAACAACAACAACAACAACAAAAAAGATGTGGAACAACCATATATGCTAAAGGTAGTTGACTAATTGGAATTTCTTTTTAAAAAGTATTATTATTTTTAAAAAAAAATTTATTTATTTTTTATTGTTGTTCAGTTACAGTTGTTCCTATTTTTCCTCCCTGTTGCTCTCCCCTGCTCCATGCAAACCCCTGATTCCAGAGACATTCCCCACCCCATTGTCCTTGTCCATGGGTCCCTTGTGCATGCTCCTTGACTTGACCCTCCCCCTTCTGTGCCCCATTATCCCCGGCCCTCCTCTCCTCTGGTCCCTGTCAGTTTGTTCTTTATTTCCATGTCTCTGGTTCTTTTTAGCTCATTTGTTTGTTTTGTTGATTAGGTTCCACTTATAAGTGAGATCCTAAGGAATTTGGCTATTTCTTTTCCTGTTCATACCATTGTAAGGGGGACCAATTTTCTTTGGGTACTAAGACAATTCAGAATGCTGATGGGGGCCCTAAGATGGGGATCTACATTTCCTGATAATAAGGCAGGTGAGAGTTTGACTGATTACTAGAAGAAACAAATGATGTTTTCCTAATTTATTTCAAGTTGGTGAATCAGGTCAAAGTGATTGCAGGGAGGAGAGTTGAATAATTCCTCTGCTCAAAAAACTTTAGCCTACCAAATGGTACGTAACATAATAGTAAATGGCATGATACTAAGTTTCACGTAATGCAGGTTTCTCGTCATGATGTTTTATTCAAACCAATTGAAGTGGTGGCACAAAATTTTTTTTTACAGAATCTGGTGGTTTAATTTGTGCTCTGATTTCCATGTTCCCTGGCTGTCATTCTGTTACCAGGCTGTTCCCTTTATTTCTTAACATTGCTGGAGAACCGGTTATACCAGTTGAGCGCAAGTGTAGCATGCACAGAAACCATTTGGGCTGATATCTTGTTGTGGTTTTAATTTGCATCTCTCTGATGGCTAGCATCCATAGACATTGAGCATTTTTTTCATATTTCTATGGGCAATCTCTATGGTCTCCTTGGAGAAGTAGATATTCAGGTCCTTTGTCCATTTTTTAAATTGGATTATTTGTCTTCCTAGTGTTGAGTTGTATGAGTTCTTTATATATTTTGGAGATTAAACCCTTGTCCAATGTGTCATTGGCAAATATGTTCTCCCATACAGCTGGCTCCTTTTTCATTTTGATGACGGTTTCTTTAGCTGTGCAGAAGCTTTTTAATTTGATGTACTCCCATTTGTTTTTTTTTCTCCTCTTTATTTCCCTTGCCCTAGGTGATATAGTGACAAAAATATTGCTGTGTGAGAAATCTGAAATTTTATTGACTATACTTTCCTATAAAATTCTTATGGTACTACATATATTTAAGTCTTTTAATCCATTTTGAGTTTATTCTGGTATATGGTGTAAGTTGGCCATCTAGTTTCATTTTTTTTGCATGTACCAGTCCAGTTCTCCCAACACCATTTAAGGAGACTGTTTTTACTCCATTGCATGTTCTCGCCTCCTTTCTCGAATATTAATTGACCAAAAAGACATGGGTTTATTTCTGGGCTCTCTATTCTGTTCCATTATCTATGTGTCAATTCTTATGCTAGTACCAGACTATTTTGATACAGTGGCCTTGTAGTATAGTTTGATATTAAGTATTGCGATCCCTCCTTTATTCTTCTTTCTCGAGATTGCTGAGGCTATCCAGGGTCTTTTTTGGTTCCATATAAGTTTTTGGAATATTTGTTCCTGATCTGTGAAGTATTCCATTGGTATCTTAATAGGAATTACATTGACTCTATAGATTGCTTGAGTAGTATGGGCATTTCCATGATGTTAATTCTTCCAGTCCATGAACAGTGTATGTGCTTCCACTTACTTGTATCTTTCTCAGTTTCTTTCTTCAATGTCCTACAGTTTTCCAAGTACAGATCTTTTACCTCCTTGGTTAAATTTATATCGTTAATAAATCAACAACAGTAAGAGCTGCTGAGGATGTGGAGAAAATGAAACCCCAGTACACTATTGGTGAGGATGCAGACTGATATAGCCACTGTAGAAAACACTATGGAATTTCCTCCCAAAAAACTAAAAATAGAACTGCCTTTTGACCCAGCGATTTCACTGCTGGGAAGATACCTGAAGAATCCCAAAACACAAATTCAAGAGAATTTATGCATCTACGTGTTTATAGTAGCACTACTTACAACAGCCAACATGCGGAAACAGCCTAAGTCCCCATCAGCAGATGCGTGGATAAAAAAAACTGTGGTACATCTAGACAGTAGAATATTACACAGAAGAAAGAAAGAAGGGATTCCTACCTTTTGTGACAGCATGGATGGAAATGGAGACTATTATGCTAAGTGAAATAAGCCAGTTAGTGTAAGGTAAGTACCATATGATCTCACTTACGAGATGAATGTAATGAACAAAATAAACTAGTGTGCAAAATAGAACCAGAGGCACAGAATCATGGAACAGACTAACAGCAAAAGAGTAAGGGGGGCTGATTGGAGGAAGGCTAAGGGATTAGTCAAAGAGCATGTATGAAGGACCCCTGGACACGGACAACCAGCAGTGAAGGGACTGATTATGGAAACGAGGGGTGGGCTGGGTTGAGGGGGCGAAGTGGGAAAAGTGAGACAGCTGTAATAGCTTCAACAATAACATTTAAAAAATAAAAATAAAATTCATTTTAAAAAATAAAACGAAAAGAAAGCACTGTGGCTAAGGCATAATGAATTAGATAGATATTTGGGAGAGTATTCTTTTCCTTTTCTACCTGTATCCTTCCTCTTGAGAAACTGAAGACATTTTAAAGTCAGAAGATTGTCACACAAGCAGCAGCCTCAGCCCCTTCCCCTTCTCCTGGCTGACAAGACGGGAGCCCTGGGGGCACCTCCTTTTGTGGTGCCAATCGTGATTACAACAAACTCGTCAAATGCAGAAGAAAATGCTTGACCTTGAGCAAAGCCCTCTGATTGTGTGATGAAAAACAATGCTGCAATTGTATCTTTTCTAAAGGCCAGAGATAAGGTCATCTGTTCTTTTGTTGTTGCTACAGGTTTTTCTGGGAGGGGAATTTATGGCAGGCAAATGCTACCCTGGGATTCTAGGACACTTTAAGGACATAGTAATTTCACACAGGCCTGTGAGTGGGAAATTTTTGCACAAATTTTTTAAAGTACTTATAACTATTTTTAAAGTCTATTATTCGATGCTGACTTACTCTGGCTCTTCTCCAACTCTAGAGTGGTATCAGAAGGAATATGGATTTACGGCAAAGTTTTTACATAATTAAACATCGGGGGAGCTTGAAACAGATTGATTAAAGTGGATTGATCAGCATGTTTACTTTTCTAACCATTATTCAACTGAATTTAATATCCATAGTCTTTACGAAAACACTGTGTTGTGTGTTTTCCTTTGTGAAAAGCCACAGTCGCTGAGCTCTCCGAGATCATGTGCTATGGTAGAAAACTGCAGCAGGATGTGCCCCTTATCAGGATGGTTGCCACCAGCCTATCATAAAATATGTCAGTTTAAAATAGTTCTACTTAAGGGTTGTCTAAAAAACATACATAAAAAAGACAAATACCCTGGGGGACTGAAGTGCTCAACTCAAAGGAATAGTAAAGGCTATTTTGCCTCTCCCTTTCTTCTGTTATTCTGTCAGTCTTTGAAATTGTATTTATTTTTAGAATCTTATTCTATAAATTGATGCCTTGCTACTGCCTTTATCCCCCTTCCTGTCACTTGTTAAAAAGTCAAACAGTAGATTTCTGGGCAAAGGATTAGCCAACATATTATAGATGTTTTTGTAGTTTGTCCTTCAGGTAGCACAATATCAATAATTTATACCAGCAGAATCCAGACTCAAGCTTTATCTTCAAGCTGAGACATCTTTGAAAGCGTTCCTTAGTTTCTCTCGACAAGGATGCTTACATGTGCAGCTGTCAGATACCCACTGGATCTTCCCCTCCTTCAGATCTAGGAAACATTGGTTCAGACCTTAAATATCTTATCCTGTGCTGGTCTACAGGATTCCTGAGCATTTCCAGAGGGTCTTTCACTGTGTAGGAATCCTGGCTTTGAAAATCTCTGACCCCCTCTTTATGGACCGGTGCAGTCCCACAGGTGCCCCCTTTGTTCTTGTCCGTGTGGACATAGACATGAATCTCTGCACCTCCCTTGGCTTCCACAAAAGCTTCTGTTCACAAGGCAATCTCTGTACCCAGAAGACTTAAGTGAAGACTTGGGAGTGGGAATGGCCTCTGGGATTCAGAACTGAGGTTTACAGTTCAGCAACACGACTTCAAATCGAACATCACACATTTAGAGCAAGATGAGTTCTGGATTCTGAAAGAACATTTCTCCTCCTCCGCATCCCCACCTCTCCTCTCTTACTCCTCCCCTCATTTCCTTTCTTTTCTGTCCATCTATGCAGAAGCAAGCCCAGTCTCTTCTTGTCTCATACACAGTAGTTCAGCTGCTCTGTGCCCTGTAAACATTTATGCCTTTAGGTTTTACCTGCTTCTTCAAGTGGTACATTGCAAATAAAGGCATTTTCCTCCTTAAAAGAAGTTCTTGCATCTACTCTAAAGATAATACATTATTTTCTACTCCTGTTTTCTAGATAGCCAAACAACCAGGCATCCTTGTGGGTTGATGATGAGGGCACAGCACTCTGAGCAGGGACTGTGCAACTTTTGGTAAACATCAGATCCCTTGGGGAGATTGTTAGGCATGCAGATGTCAAACCCTGGTATAACTAGCATCATTTCTGAATATGATCTGCAGTATAATTTTATTTAAGGCTAAGTGCCAATGAATCTATTATGATGTCCTTCTGTTTGCTTTTGTTTCTTCCTCCAAATGAATAATTTGGTTGATCAATTGACTGTGATATTTTTCCCTTGTGAAACATATTCTGTCTAAAATGTGACCTCACACAGGGATTTGCATTTTGTCTTTTAACTCAACAGATTAAAGTCCTACGTTTTCCTACAACCAGCTAAAGGGATTTCTAAGAAGTTATCAACATAGAAATTCATTTATTAATAGGCAGTTTGAAATAATACCAGAGCTACTCTTTCATCTTGGCTTTGAAGACACACACACACACACACACACACACACACACACTTTTGTGATTAGGTGTTTGTAGATGTATTTATTTATTAGCTGCTTTGGCAAAGACGTCTCTATTGAAATAGTACCAGGTGTGTAAACTAACACTGGGACCTCTCCAGGGCTTAGTCCCAGAAGATTTAAAGGAGAAACTGATATTCATCAGTAACCAGGTTCTTTCAGAGGAGCCAGAGCTCATCTTGTTCTAAATCAGGTCTAACCGTGTCTACAACCCCAAGGCCTTCTTCAGACCCTGCCGATACTCATTTGTCCTGAGATTCCCAAATTATACTGCCTGTTGAAATTCTGCTGGTTCTTCCAGGATTAGTTTAAATGCCACACTTTTACTGAAGCCACTATTTATTCTGGTAGGTTGGGATTAATCTCCTGCTTCCTTATATTTCTATGATCAATTTTTTACCTTATTGTAATGCATATAAATTTTGCTTGGCAAATGTTGTGTTACATGTTTTACTAATCTCTATGGCCTTTCCAGTACCTGGCACAGCACATGTAGATAGTAGGTGATTGTTTCCTCAACACTGCTGTCAACCACTCTCTTATTGCAGGGTCTGATGGGTAAAGAGTCTCAGCAGTAGTGTATTGACTTACTGTGTTAATGAATTGGGTATGTAAGGCCCTTTAATCAAATGAGCCTTTGAATTACTAATTATCTCTAGGCCCAGAGGATCCAACTGACCTTGACAGGAACTTGGGAGTCATCCCTAATTCCTCCTTTTCTCTCAGCTCTTTATCCAATCAGTCTTAAGTTCTAGTTTCTAATTGTCTCTCCGATCTATCCATTTCCCTCCATTTTACAGCATCTTGTTCTGCCCACCCTGAACGTAATATCACCCTGAATTATTACAAGAGATGCTCTCTACTTCCGACCTAGTCTTTCTCCAGTGCCTTGTTTCCATGTTTCCAGGTGGACTTTTCTATGACCCAGATCTGGCCATGTCACTCTCATGTTTAATGGCATTTAGTGCACCTGAATCCCTAGGGTCATTTTGACAGTTGCCTTCCAGCTGTGCAGACTCCATAAAAGACCTGTTATTTTCAGATTGCCTGCTTCATTTTGGAGACAGGGTGAAGTGTTTTGTTTTTGGGTTTTCGTGTGTGTGTGTGTGTGTGTGTGTGTGTGTGTGTGTGTGTGTGTGTGTGACATAGGGGACGAATCATGGAGATAGAGAACTGGATGAAGAGAGACAGGGGGAAAGGGAGAAAGGGAGAAGGAGATGGTTGCTAACACTGTTTGTGTCTGCCCTGCAGAATCTGTTTCCTTCCTGGCAAGGTAATTAGCATGCAGATCAGCTGCATGGGGTCCTGCATGCATTAGCAATTGAACACCAGCTTTCCAAGCCCTTCTCTGCTTCTCCACAAATTCACACACCTTCTGGCTGCTCTGACACAGCCCCGGTGCAGAATCCATTAACTGGAGATTTAGTCCATGAACAAAAATAATTGTGCATGCTCATGATTAATGAGAAGGCTATTTCAAAAGTACAAGGCGCCATACTGGCTAACTGATATTAATTATTTTTTATCATCATTATACTGAGACACCATTTAATCACACTAGAAACAATTGTTCCGATTAGCTTTCTTCAGTAGAAAGTGAACTAGGTATCATTTAGAAAAGCAAGTATTTTTTGATGTCTTTGATTTAGGAGGATAATCGTAACAATTATAGCCAGCTACGTGTGCTTATAGTATCCCATTGCAGTAAGTTACTTTTATGTCTTGATATATTTAATCCTTATAACCCCTTTATAAAGTGGGTATGATTACTTTATTTCATAGATGAGAGAAAACTGAGGCTCAGTGTATAGGTGGTAAATGGGAGAGCCTGGATTAAAACAGGTAAGCTCATACCAGAGCCCACACTGAACTCTTAGCCTATAGTGTGTTAGGAGAGGAAACTACTTGTTGAAATAGCTTTTTGTTTTCATAGTCAACAGCACTGTGGACCAAACCGTATGCTGAGAGCTTCTCGTGGGACAGATGGGGTGACTGTTGGTGTGCTGTGCAGAGTGGCAAAACACATAACAGAAGAACAATATAGCTGATCTTCGTCCCCATCTAGGATGAAATCAGCAGCTAATACTTTACTCAAGGAAGTTTAGTGGAATCTAGTTGAATCTGGAACTTTCCAAGGGTCTAATTTGAGGGAAGGAGAATGGGAGCATGGTTGCGGATAATTAGATAACTAACAAACAAAGGTTCTTAAACTTGAGGCCAGAGTGAAAGGGAGGGTACCACAGGCAGTGTCTGAGAGGAACTTGGCTTTGGCAGATAGCGTGGTGGTTCAGGGTGTTGGGTTTGGGAGTTACACAGAACAGAGATTTAAGTTCTAACTTCGCCATTTATGCTGTGAAATTAAACAAGTTCCTTAATAACGTCAAACTTCAGTTTCCTCATGTGTATAAAGAGGTTAAATCTCCCTAACTGACAGGGTTATTGAGTAGGTCAAATAAGATGAAGTTTATAAAGAACCCAGCACAGCCCAAAGTAAAAAGTACGCACTTTTTAAATGGAAGGGCCTTTTAACAACTATGATGACAATGATGATGATGAAGACGATAACATGTGGTCTGGATTTCAAGCCTGATCCCAATCCCAAAGGAGAAGTGCCTAGGTGCTGTGCATAAGACGTATACTAGAAGGCCAGGCAGGCACCCCTGTCACACCTAGAGGGCCTGGGTGAGGGAGGATGCACCCTACCTTTCTTAGGTTCTCTGTTGCCCCGATCTACATCTCCATCACCAAAGCCGAGGTCAGAGGCCCTCTGCAGGTACCAGTTACCACTGGCAGAGTATTGCCTATGCTATTGTCAAGCGCTGGTTGGTTGGTTCTTGTGCTGGATTATGTTTTTAGCTCTGCATAATCACCACTCCCTTCTATGACTGGGGCCTATGTTTTCCAGAATTCCTCTTCCTGTATAGTTCTGGGTCAGAGTCTACCACTGGGTTGAGCCTGAAGAGATTTCGAAAGGAAAAGTAAAGGAGAAGGCATCATTCTCAGGAGATAGAGACTGTCAGACATGGTGGCTTTGCAGACCTTTCCAACAGCTCCCTCTTGGAGCTTGTGAAGCCAGATGTAGTGGTTCCTTGGAGATCCCCACGATCTCTGCTGTCTCCACCCTCCGTAGTGCTCCAAGCTGAAGTAAATGATGGTAGCAGTTTCCTTAATCCTCTGTACCCTCCAGGTCTTTGCTCTTCCAGCTCCTTTCCCATTCTTCTAAGCCTTGATTTCTATATCAAGCCCTCTGTTATCATAATTTTTATTATAGTAGCTCTGTTTTGCTGATCTAACTCGGAATGATATAGCATATTGCTCATTTATTGCCTGGGTGGTGGTGGGTTATCTAGAGAAACTTCCTAAATAAAGATAATAAATATTTTAGCTTTTATAGGCCTTTAGATCTCTGTTGCAACTACTTGGCTCTGCTGTTGTAGCCCGAAAGCAGCCATCGACAATACATAATGAGCGAGTGTGCCTATGGTCCGATAAAACTTTATGGACACAGAAATTTGAACTTCATATAATTTTATGCATCATGAGAAGTCATTCATTTTTTAATCAACCATTTTAAAACATAAAATCTATTCTTATCTCAAGGGCTGTACAAAAGCAAGTGGTGAGCTGGTTTGAGCTGTAGTTTGCCAACCCCTGATCTAGAGGGGGCTGATTGAGTCAGCCAGATCTGCACACAGACCTTTGCTTGCCAAATACTATGTGATGTTGGGAAGTGTATTTAATCTCTCTAAGCCTCACTTCTAAAATGGGGACAGTTGCATTGGTATTATAGAGTAGGTTGTGTGAAGATTAAATAACAGACATAAATTCTTCAATTGGCTGCTGGGCACAGAGTTCATGCTCACCATTCGTCACCATTGCTGTGGTTTGTGGAGCTGCTGTGTGGTGCTTGTAGCTCATTCAGACAGTAGAAAGTTAACTGAGGAGGCTTTGCAGCCATCAAGACTTGAACTGATTTTTCCACTGGCGAGGTAAAATGATGTCCAGGCAAACAAACAATGAGAGAATTCCTAAGGCTTTGCACATTATCTACCACATTTGAATTAAATAGTAGAATGCTAATATAGAGCGCTGGTCAGTAATTTGGTCATCAATCACATTGTTACTAGTGATTATTTCCAGTGCAGCAGTAGGGACTAGCAACAGTGTCATAGAGATGGGAAGGATGAAAGAAGCAGAAAATTGCAGAACTTCAACTTGATTATGTCATTGTGTTCAAGTGGTGGGCTTATGGGTGATATTTAATACCTTGGTTGTTTTTATTTCTCTTTCAATGAAATGTTACAACTATGCTGGAAAAGAGTATTTAAAAATAGAAATGGTTTTATAACACATTGAATAAGTAACATGTTATAAAATGTATAAGCTCATTATTCCTAAGAAGTATAAAAACATTTTAGAATGTTCAAAGTCATTTGACTACTACTTATCTTTCAGTTTCATTTCAGATGTCACCTCTTGTAAGAAGATTTTCTTTCATTTTTTTCTTAAATACTTTTTTTAATTTTTATTCTTTTTAATTGTTGACACTATTGCAGATGACCCCATTTTATTCTTCTTTTCCCCCATCTACCAAACCCCCTGGTCCCCAGCTTTCACCACATTATTGAAGAAGATTTTCTTTATCTAAATATCTAAAATAGACATCCACCCTCCATCCCGCAATTACTATCTCATGTCTCTATTTTCTTTTCTTTATAGCTTAGCACTTATTTCTGTCAGACACAATTTATTTGTTTACCTGCTTGTGGTCCTTCTCTCTATTAGAATGTGAGTTCCCTGACATGGACCCTCTCTGTCTCCTTGTGACTCAGAATGACATGCCTTTGACTGACAGGCTTTCCCCGCCCTTCACTGAACAGGGAAGAAAGTAGAGCATCTGTGTTCTCGAAGGTCAGTCTGCTGCTGCAGCTGGGCTTGGCCAGCAGTCTTCTCCGTGACAGGTTGTATTCATTTTTCCCCTCTGCTAACTTTTCAGGAGGAGGAAACATCTGGAAAATTGTCCTGGCTACAGAAAATAAAAAAGCACTTACACTTGAGGCAGATGGTACCATTAAGTAACAACATCTGGAGCTGAAAATCCAGCTGACAACAGGACTAATTGTCAAAATATTTAAAGGCTGCCCAAGTTGTTTATTTCACATTATATCTTCTTCATTCCCAACAAATTTATGATTCAGTTGTTAGATATTGATTAACTTTCCCCTGTGTGCACATGGAGGCTGTGGAGTCCTTTCATTCATTGAAAGTGAGATTGGCCTCATTAGGGCTAGGACTTGTCTGTAGGTCCAGAACAGGAGTGTTGGCATGAAAAGTCTTTTCAAGATCATCACAGGTTAGGAAGGAAAATGCTTTTAAGATATTAGGTTTCAGTGACTACCTTCAGCAATGCACTTGCGGGAAGCCCTAATCTGCTTTTCTTCCAAACGAATGCATCTTATTATCTTTAAAATCATCTTGGAATATTTTGTTAATATTCTTGAAATGAATTTTTGTCCTGCTGACTAATGCATTTGCTGAGTTAGAGGAAGGAAAGCCGTCTCCAAATTAAGCTCTTAATAGATTAGCTCATAGGTATTAGATGAATCCTAGTTGATTTTCAACAGAAGACACACTACTTACTACATTTTGGCCTTCTCATGTTCTTGGGCTGTTGAGGTTTCTTTGGTGCCTATAAGCTGATTAGTGTTTTTGCTGTTTCTTCCCAATAATAATGATCTTCTGAAATCTCAAAGCTCTTCCTGTCCCGTGAGGGAGCTGGGCCTTATATCAAGAGAAAAGTATTTGGGAAATTGAAGTTTAAGGCTCCTAATGAGAAATAGTTTAGCCCATTTTTTTTTTCAACTCTATGACTAGTTTGAGGGATGTAATAGGGAAGGTGGCCAATGTTGAGAGAGGTGGGAAAATAGAAGATGAAGTCTTTACCTCTTCTGGATGTGGGGTCTCTTCTCTGTGTGGTGCGGGAACTCCTAGCTGAAAAGTTTACTTATAAAATAATCAGACATTGGGAAAACCCTTGGACAATAGTGGACACAGACAGAAAACTGACATAAGAAAAGTCCTCAGTCCAGTTCATGTGGGAACGAACCCCTTGGAAAACAATTTCAGGCTTGGAAATGAAAAGTTATGAGGATTGGCAAACTAGAAAAATCACAAAACTCACACCTCAAAAGCTGTAAATTATAGAACAATAAGGAAGAAATCCTAAAGAAAAAAAATGAATATTATGGGAAAAATTAGGAAAGAACAAATAGAAAATATTAGAACTGGAAAATATACCCTTTGAAATAACTTCCCTGGATATTTACACAGAGGACTATATAGAGCAGAACACGGAATTAGAAGACACATCTTGGAGATTACACAGAAGATAGCACTGAGGGGAAAGAAATGGAAAATATGAAGGAGAAGCTTTGATATACTGAAGGGAACACGAGACAACCCGAGATGATGATAACACTAAGACAGGATAGAAAGGATGTTAGGCAATATTTAAAGTCAAATGGTAGAGAACTTCTCAGAATTGAGAAAAATTCAATTAGTCTTGATATCAAAGTAGCATAACAATTCTTGAATAGGAAAACCAATCAATTTCATAGCCCCATATATCATAATGATAATGTAACTCTTCAAAGACAGAAAAATCTTTAAAAACTCTTGCAAAGACAAATCACCTATAAAATCTCAATAATCATACTGAAAGTAAACTGCTCATCATCAAAAATGTATTCCATAAGCCCATAAAATAACTTCTGAGTTATAAAGGAAAATAATATGCATCTACAACTCTGTACCAAGCTAGACTATCATTTAACAATGAGGTTAAACGACATTTTCACACTATAAAAATCGTCAAGATTACTACTTAAAGAGCATTCCTAAATCAAAACACAATTAAACAAATAAAATAATAAAAATGAGTAATGAATGTATTGTACTAAGTAAGAAATCAAACCCAGAAGAAGGTGTATAATGCAAAAAGCAAGGATGAACAAGACTTTGGTAAACAGCCCTGGCTGGTGTGGCTCAGTGGATTGAGCACGGGCTGTGAACCACAGGGTCGCTGGTTCGATTCCCAGTCAGGGTACATGCCTGGGTTGCAGGCCAGGTCCCCAGTGGGGGCCACGTGAGAGGCAAACACACATTGATGTTTCTCTCCCTCTCTTTCTCCCTCCCTTCCCTTCTGTCTGAAAATAAATAAATAACATCTTAAAAAAATAAAGACTTTGGTAAACATGTTTGTAATAGTAAATAAAAATTAGCCCTAAAAATAATAATGTTGATTTGGGAGAAACATTTGAAATTAAGGGAGACTCAAACTCCTAGGCAACAACGTGGATGGCAAGAGGCAGGAATTCAGTTACAGCTTTCTAATTTTCTTGTTTTGTTTAGTAAGAGAATGAAAACATTGAATAATTTACAACTTACATAAATTTGCATATTTAAAAACTAAGAGGGTAGAAATAGAACACATAAACTCAACTATTAGATGAAATAAAAGGGAAATAAGATCATAAGACTGAAACAATATAATTTACAGTGGGCAAGCAGACATATGGCTCTAGAAGTGAAGTACACAGGAGTATACTTCTCTGAAGTTGTGAAGTAATGCTCATTTGTGAAGTAATATAGCCCAAGAGCGCTGACTTTGAGTGCAATTATGCCTTAGAAATAATTTCCAATTTGTAAGAAATAGTGAGATAGAGAAACTAGATAAATGTCAGAAAAGGGTAGCAAACACAATATAGGGCATTCTATGGAATATTGACCTTAGGTCTTGGGGAAAGGTGGGTTGAAAAAAACAAGAAAGAGAAATTACTCTATTGAAAAAGGACAACAACAAAATATAATATGTGAATCTTGTTTAGATCCTTATTTGAACAAACCAATTATAAAAAAAAAGGCATTTTAAAGTTAATAGGCAAATTTGAATATATAATGGAATCAGAAAGTGCCAAGGAATTAGTGTTAATTTTATCAGAAGTGTAAATATAATGGTATGCGTATAAGAAAATATTTCTATTTTTGTAGATGCCTTGAAAGTTAGCAAGGGTAAAATGATACGAGGTGTGGAATTTGTTATAAAATGCTTTAGCAAAAAGGAATGAATGAAGCAAGGATGGGCAAAATCTTGCTAATCATTGAATCTGGGTGTGGAGCTAATGGGATTATATATCCCAGGCTCTGTACTTTTGTGTATAAAATGGCCAACTTTATCATAATATTTTTTAAAAAATTTTAATTCAGAAAGTTTGAAAATAAAAGGATTGGAAGTTATATACTGGAATAATACTAGTTTTAAAAAAGCCTGTTTTTACAGTTTTTATATTATATAAAATAGAATTTAAGACAAAAAATACTAATAATGATAGATAGCCAAATAACAAGCGGTTGACTACAGAAGCTGTAAGCATCATGAATTTGTGTGCACTAAACAGCACAGGCTGCGGGGAGGGAATTGTAGGGGGAAAGGGTGAAGGGTTTGCAGGAGCAATTATAGTGGACACATGGACAATACAGGGGAGGGGAGGAAGGAGGAAGGGGGAGGGCTGGGCGGCTGGGTTGGGGCAGGGGGAAAAGGCAGAAAACTGTACTTGAACATTTAAAACATAAATTAAAAAATTATTTAAAAAATAAAAAAATAAAATTTCTTGTGAGCTCAAAAATAAAACAGCACAGGCTTTGAATATACAAAGTAGCTATAAATATAATTATAAGGAGAAATTAAAAGATCTATTATACAGAGGAAGGTTGTAACACAATCATTTCTAAAACTCACAGTTCTCAGTGGCAAAAAATTATAATGAATATTTGACTGCAATAACATTTAACAAGCTGCTAAAAAAGATATATAAGATATACGATTTCTATCCCCAACATGTATATGCTTTTTAAACACACTGGGCACATTCATAAAAACTGGCTACAGTGGAAGTCTTGGTGGCACTCTAAGAATCTGTATCAGACACAATGTCCTCTGAACACAAAGTAAAAAGATTAGAAATGAATAACAGAAAGACAATAGAAATGCATGTTTTTGAGTACTGACCTTCATTTGTAAATAATCATGTGTTTAGAACATTACCATGGAAATTTGAAATATTTGAAGTAAAACAAAGATAAAGAATTACCTTCAAACTTGTGGAAATGTAGCTGAAGAAATGATTGAGATAATTATAAAACAAAATATTTGGAATACTCATGCAATTGATAGAAAGACATAAAGCATAAATAAACAACTTTAGAAATAAAAAGGAGCATAGCTACAGATAAATTATATGTGTATATATACACATATATAAACTGGGTACATGTATGCATACATGTGCATACACATGTATACATGCATTCATGTATAGGTACATATATACACACGTGTGTGTGTGTATAAGCTAGGTACAAATTAATCATTTTGTTACATTTCTAACAACTTTGAGTCAACAGATAAATTTTTAGAAAAACAGGTTGCCGGGGTGGGGGGAAAAGGCAGAGAACTGTACTTGAACAACAATAAAAAAAACCAAAAAGGAAAAAAAAAGGAAGAACAGATTACCAATATTGACTCACAGGGAAATAAAGTTGGATTAATTAATTACCATTAAAGAGACTGAATTGGAGTTCACATCCTTTCTACTTCCACCTTTGCCTAAAGGTACCAACCCCAGAGGGTTTTATTTTATCAAACTTTCAAGAATAATCTTTTAATATCAGTTGTTGCAGAGGAAGAATGTTTAAACTAATTTTAAGCTCATATGTACTCATTAACAATATTGAACAGACTAAATTGTATAGAAAAAACAAACATTATTACTCAGAGATAAAAAAATATTTAAATAAGAAGCCAATAAATCAAATCTATCAGTATATAAGACATATTCTAACCAAACAGAGTTTATCCCCAAAATGCAGGATAGCCTAACTGTGGAAAATTCACTAATGTTACACACCTCAATAATACACTGAAAGATGTTATTATGATCTGTCTGGAAAGCATCCACCCATGTGCTATGAAAAATAGAGACGTTTATTGAAGATGATACAAGATACAAGAAACATTGTACACAGGACACGCCTCAGGTCCCCTTCAAAGTAGGCACCTTGGGTCCTCACTCAGTTCTCCCAGGGTCTCTCCCGCTGTTCAAAACACTGCAAAATCCTTTGCTGGAATCGGCATCAGCTGCCCCATTGTGTTTTCCTGAATTTCATCAGCGTTCTGAAATCTCTTCCCTTTCAAAGGTGATTTTAGTTTTGCGAAAAGCCTGAAGTTGCAGGGCACCAAATCTGGGCTATAGGTGGGCTGAGTCACCTGGGTGATTTGATGTTTCGCCAAAAAATTTTGCACAAGATGTGAGTGTGAGTGGGAACTGTCTCCTTTTCTCTTGCTGCTTGCACAAGGAATCCCCATAAGACTGTCAGAGGATTTCTCAAAGGAGACCTTCCAAGCAAGAAGGGGCTGGAGAGAGATATTTCAAATCATGAAAAGCAACGATCTACAACCAAGAATAATCTATCCAGCAAAACTTTCATTTAGAATGGAAGGGCAGATAAAGTGCTTCTCAGATAAGGTCAAGTTCAAGGAGTACATCATCATGCAGCCTCTAATATATGAAATGTTAAAAGGTTTTGTATGAGGACTCAGGAACGAAGGCACTGAGGCCAGATCAGCTACCGGGGAATTCAGATCAGTCACAGCCAAGATGCTTCTGAGGTAAGCAAGCAAAATACAACCAGAGAAACAAAATAGAACCAGAGACATTGAAGTTTAGAACATTCTGGCAGTAACCAGAGGGGAGGGGGAAGGGGAGAAGGGGGACAAGGGTATTCAGGAACTGCTATAAAGGACACATGGACA